>JBBPBX010059968.1:0-14066 GCA_038048925.1 Garcialebias charrua
ACAGAATTCAGTACAAAACTGCTCTCATTACACATCAATGCTTACACGGAACTTCACCAGATTATCTGAAGGATATTCTTATTCCATACTCATCCACCCGTTCGCTGCGGTCACAGAACAGTAATCTCCTTCACATTCCGAGAACCAAATTAAGGACCATGGGAGACCGGGCTTTCAGTGTGGCTGCCCCCCGCCTGTGGAACTCTCTTCCTGACTGTCTGAGAGCCCCACAGTCTGTGGTTGACTTTAAGAGCGGCTTGAAGACCTTTCTTTTCAACCGAGCATACTCTACCTCCTCATGATTCTACTTTTGATCTTAGCTGATACTGTTATTGATTTTACTTGTTTTATTATTTGTTTTATTGACATTTAATTCTGTTACACCTTGTAGCACTTTGAGATTTTCATTAATGAAAAGTGCGTTATAAATTGAATTAATTATTATTATTATTATTATTTATGATAATTTCAGCTTGTTATGCTCCTTTCAGCTTTTTTCAGTTCCTTTCAGCTCTTTCTGTTATTTCTACTACTACTTAGCCACTTTACGTACAGTTTTGGCCTTTTTTTATTTATTTTTTACCCAATTCCACTTTTTTTTTGTTCATTTCAGCTCTTTCCACTTCCTTCTGGTAGATTGTTTCTTTCTGCCTTTTCAGCCATTTTTTACTAGTTAAACTTTTTTAGGTAATTTCCCCAATTTTGTGCTCATTTTTGCTTATTTAGACCTAATTCAGCAAACACGTGTTCTTTCTACCTTTTTCTGCTGTTAGTCTTGTTCTTTCATTTCCGCTACATTTCAGCACTTTTTGTAGCTAATTTCAGCTGTTTTTCAGCAAGTTCTTCTGCAATAAGCATTCACACTGCGTTTTCGCAGGACATGCACCCACACCTTCCTCCACCCTCATTTGCCCCGGGCAAGGTCTGTAACCCTCCACCATCTGCTCCCAAAAACAGGTCTCTATTGACAATGAGTGACTCAATGAGACTACCTGTATAAATAAAGGGTAAATTAAAAATGTGGTTTCTCTAGTTTTTGTTATTCTAAAGTAACTGTGTGTGGTGATGTCAACAGGCCTGTCATATTAAAAAACAAATCATAGCATTGTCGTAGTAATACAGTATATGATAATCGTGATGATATCTGCATCATGGTTATGGTTTTCTAGATTTTCCTGCAAACGCGTAGGTAAGAAAGAAATGTAGGGCTCTATGAAATGTTTAATCTTGTCCACATTTCATGCTTCAAAATGCAGATAAATTTTAAACTTAAAATGTGTCTTATAATATAGAGGATTATTTTTTCAACAATTTATTTGACTTTCAACAATTCAAGAGTACCGTACAATACTCAAAATGCTGTTACTCTTAACAAAAACACAGTCAAAAGGTTTCATTTCAACTAAACGCTCAAAGCTTCATTAAACTCTGCCTGCGAGTCATTTGTAAATAAAACATTACTGTGGTACATAAAGAATGGTTGAAAACAATGGTACTGTATTAAAAAGGTTTTAAATACAAATAAAGTCCAGTTGATCTTGTATTGAACGCCTTTTTTGGTATTAAAAAGGTGTCCTTTTTGATAATGACGATGCAGTTGTTTAACTGATAAAGCTTTGTCTGGTTTTCAAGGTTCTTTCACATCACATGTGGTACATGAGGTGGAACAAAATTGTGTACTCAAGGTCCCAGTTACACCCAAAAATAGCAAAATATAAAGTATAAAACAGAAACGTTACATAAGGATCTAAGATATGCACTACACAGTAATACAGTATATCTTATAATATGGTGTATTAAACAGCAACCTGAACATTTTATTATCCTTTATAGCAGAATATCGTAATGTTAAATGGACTGTAATTATATAGCACATTTCTATATACAGTACACTACAATCTGTGCCTCATTTACACATTCATACAATCTACTAGATGTGTACAAAAAATAATCAAGAGCTTTATCACATTCATACACTGACGGGACACACATCAGAGGCAATGAGGGGTTCAGTGTCTTGCCCAGGAACACTTCAGCATGAGACCGCTGGTGGAATCAAACCCCAACTCTTGCAGTGGAGGACGACTGCTCTAGCCTCTCAGCCACAGCCATCCTTATATTAGTTAATAACTTTATCCACCTTATTCCTACGCCCCATGATGCCTTGCGCAAATTATGTGAACGACTTCCGCTGAAAGTCAGAACCGGCACTTTTGTTACACGCTAGCAACGCGCTAACCGGTTTTCGTCAGAGGTTTTAGGTCATAAAATATGTGGGAACATAAACTATCACAACTCAAATGTAGAGATATTGTTTTACCGCTACCTACAGCTGTTGAGGGGTGGGAGGACGACTTGAAGAAGTGGCCGAAAATAACGTACACTAGCATGTTTAGCTACTAGCATACTTAGCTACTTTGACAGTTGCTTCAGATGGCGAAGCGATGAGCAATCTGAAAAGCTCTGAAGCTTATTAGTATCTTCACATTAACAAGGTTGGTCCTGTTATGTTAAGAGAGGTGGGACACTTTATTTAAACAAACATAAAGCCCAGTCTAAGCATTAAAACTCCACATCACCAGGTCCAGCTAACAATGATGTTGCTTTGGACTTTTGAGCTGCAAGATGTTTATCTGGACACCAACTGAGCACCTGGAGCTTGACATTTCTTTTGACAAAGACTTTACTGATTCACAAATGAAGCACCTTGAGAACTTTTAATAAAATACAGTAAATGAAAACAAATAATGAAATAGACAGGAAACGATCTTTAAAAACTTGATAATGACAAAAGTGACATTTAGATAGAAACAGTAGTTTAATCCAAAATTAACTGATATAGTGCACACAAAAACCTAACCTTGTAAGAAGGTTAACAGTCAACTATTGTACATAACAAATGAATCATTTTAGCAAATACTTTTCTAATGTAATATAGTTAACATTGCATCCTTTAAAAAACATGTTGAGTTGTGTTACGTTTACAGCAAGTACACCAGTACTGTACATGTTTGAGAAAAATGTTTACATTTAATGTCTTCTCACTTCTCACTTGAAATAAGCTGGCATCCTTTGCGTGTGAATGCTGGAACGATTACATTGACACCATAGCTCTTGCAGCAGGTCCCTCACTGTGAAACCACGATCACCCATCACCTCATCTCCAGCACGCAGATAGTCCAGAAACCCAGAGTTCTGTGTTATATACCTGTCACTGCATTTACCACCATAAGCATCTGAAATAAACATGATTATTCCAGAGGGAGAAACAGCCAATAAATATTTCACAGTGTTATTTGCATGTATGATTCACTTCTGGAGTCCAAGTTTTTAGCTTTCTGCAAAACATGTTGCTTTAATTGTTTCACGGGGCAACCATAGAATAAGGTTGTTGGTTTGTTCTGACATTATGTCAATCCACATTCCAACAGTCATGCTGCATGTGACTGGTGGTGTTGAGCAGCTCCACACTCTCATCAAGCCCATCTGAAAGTAAAAGTACAGTATACAAACTTTAGGGTTCATTTATGAACACACACACACACACACCTATATTATATATATATATATATATATATATATATATATATATATATATATATATATATATATAAACACACACCTATATATATATATATTACCGTATTCTCCGGTGTATAATACGCTCCGGTGTATAATACGCTTTGGCCAATTTTTGGAAATAAATCAGAAAAACCCGTAGATAATACGCTTCGGTGTATAATACGCGCTGCCGTGACAGTCTTTTTTATGGCCACTAGATGGCGCCAAACCCATTGAAACTATAGTGATACAACCGTGACCTCAGAAACACTTCTCTGATCGCTCTCAGTAATGAACTTTTTGGGAGTTATTCCTGAAGGGACAGTAATACTTTTATTACTTTTAATTTGAATCAAACATTACAAATTGTCAGAAAGATAAAGTTGTTAGTTTCAGATGTCAGCATTTTATGATAAAAACTGATCTTAACACTACACACAACACTGTTAACCTGTTGGTTTGGTTAAAACAACGTCATTAAAGCGTCACATATGGGACCTATGTTAATGATAATAGCAAAAACAGATATTATTCATCTGATTATTAATTAGGACAAAAACAAAAGTCTCTTCTGAGGAGATTGTCCTGAGCTCAAACTAAAATGAGATAAACAGTGTCACTGAATCTTCACTGCAGGTTTGAGAAGAGAAATCCTTCATGAATAACATTTTGGAATAACATTTGCTATTCAGCATGAATTTAAACAGTTTGAATTAAACAGTCTTGATGACTATCAAACATTGGATTCAATAATGCTTATACAAGTAACACACAAGGTTATTCATTTGATGACATTTAAGCTAACAAAATTAAAAGAAGTCTCTAGATGACTTAATTTGTAATGTACAGCTGAATTTAATTAAAATAAAACTACCTGCAGCTTAAATTCTGCAGTATACAGTACGAATTTCTTTTTGGCTGCATTTTCTCTCTTTGTTCTCGAATGTGTAGTTGTTGATTTCTCCTGCTCTCTCTCAGTGATTTGGCGGGGGGTGATGGGTTTTATAGAATACATGAATAACAGGATATGCCTCCAGCTACAGTCTGCAGGTAAACAGACTACAGGGCGCATTAGCGTACATAGCGGCCAAAACTGGTACTGCACCATTTTTGGCCAAAATGAAAAACGGCGAATCAGAGCTAAAAATGGGTCTAAAAATATGGGAAAAAATCCATAGATAATACGCTTCGGTGTATAATACGCAGGATATTCAAATGAGCAATAAAAGTGCGTATTATACACCGGAGAATACGGTATATATATATATAGATAGATATGTATAAATAAACGCACACACAGCATACATATAGGTGCGTGTGTTTATTTGCCAGTTATGAACGAAAATATTAGTATCATTTAATCACTGACTACATAAAATCATAACACTAAAAGCTGTCTCTTAAATCATACCTGGTGTTCTCGATCATCTGGAGGATACAGAGTCTTTTTTCAGGTGGTTTCTCGTAGCCCAGCCACAAAGAAGGATGCAGGTTTTTGTTTTCGGAGCATGTTCAACACACACTAGTTGCAGCCACTAATTCAGCTTCGTGTGATTATTCATACAGCCATGAACAGCGCAACAGGTACCCGAGCTCCTCAAGACATCTTCGTGACAATATTAGCTCGAAATAACAGAAAACAGAACTTCAACAGAACTTCTACGATGCGCGCAGATTAGCAAGCAAACAACGAGGAGCCAATGCAAAAATTCTACTTCCGGGGTCAAACGGAAGTACGGCACATTATCGCTTCTACAGTGACACCCCCAAGAATAAGGTGGATATATTGTTTATTTATTAATAGCTATCCATTTGATTATTATTTATATGTGGTACATCTAAAGCTTTATAAACCCTTCCCACTTTCGTATAAACACTTAATTTGCTCTTTAACACTTTGGCGATTGCGATGAAGATGAGATGAATGTAAAGTAGTGCACAGCACGTACAGTACACACAATATAAAAAACTGGGTTTAAAAAAACAGTGATATAGTGAAGACGCAAAAAGTGAACAGCAATATAGTGAGGGATCACTGTATTCCTTGTTTTATTTAATTTTAAAGTCCAGACTTGTGTTTTCTGCACTGCAGAATTCATTGGACCACAGGATTGACAGTACAACGTTGTTTTCCCATCGCCTGACATGTGACTGAATATTATAAGATATATAATATGATATGAAAAATTTATTGGTGTCATTTCTTTTTTCCGGCCGTTATCTGCTGTGCTCATGCAAATCTGTGTGCACGTTCTGTTTTGAAAGTTTGGAGAAAATAATTCAAAAATCTTTTTTTTTGTGTGTCCTTTTTGAAATACTTCAACTTAATTGTTCAACATTAGGTTTATTAAAATAATTTTGGCACATTTACACTACAATAAAAAGGCATAAAAACAAAATGTCTGCTATTATTTTTGAAGCTCTGCATGTGAGGTGCTTGTAACCAATCTCAAAATAATAAATACAAATCAGAACGACGTTACAAATAATAAATACAAACAAAAAAAACTGGTTGTTTTCAGCAAACAGTGCAAAATGAAGATCTGTGTTTAATCCAACGTACAATTTCTTCCATGTGTGCAAACTTCAAACACTTTCAAAGACACTTTAGTAGCAGGAAGTGTCATGAGGAGAGGGGACATTCCAAACAATTTCCAGGGCTCAACATAAACCCCAGTAAAGCATTTTAATCAGAAAAATATGCAAACTGAGGCACAGCGTGTCCTCACAAAGTGAGCATCCATGTCACGAAAAACACATGAAAGAGACACAGCTCCACACTTGAGCACGGTGCTTACTAAAAAATGTGCATCGTGCACGGTTTTCCAAGCTTTGTGGCACCGAGAATAGAGAGAAACCCACTTGTGAAAATAATTTGCATGACATCTGGGCTGGTGCTTGCCAACAGCCTTATAGGAGAATGTAAAACAAAAAGAAAGGAAGCTTCTTCTATAATCTGATGAGGATAAAGTGAAGCTTTTGATCTTATATTTGGTCTGCTTCACACATGAGATCAGATTAAAGATCTAAAGCTGCAGGGAGAAAAGACTCACATTAGATCTACAACCTGAAAAGTCCCTAATAAAACTCAGATGCTTCAACTCAGAAATGTTGTCTTGTACATGTATTTATGCCTAATTTGATTTGTCAACTAATCTGGGTTTACCTCTTTATATGTCAAGCCTGGTTGACAAGTTAATTTTGTAATGTGACAATACAGTAAAAAGCTTTTTGAAGAAGAGTGTTTTAACACAATAAAAGGTAGCCTTTTCATATTGCAAAAACAGATTTAAATTCATTATAAACACGTAGCCTTGTGCGACTTAAGTGTCAGGGTAACAGAAACATCTTATGTTTTTTTCATTTAAAACCATAAAAATAAAGCTGCCCTATGTTAGCGAAAATGTATTGTTACTCCTTTATGAGGATGCTCTCATTACCCGCCAATGCTTATATGGAACTTCACCAGATTATCTAAAGGACATTCTTGCACCATATTCATCCACCCGGTCTCTACGATCACAGAACAGTAATCTCTTTCACATTCCACGAACCAAATTAAGGACCATGGGAGACCAGGAATTCTGTGTGGCTGCCCCCCGCCTATAAAACTCCCTCCCTGACTACCTGAGAGCTCCACAGTCACTGGTTGACTTTAAAAAAGGTTTAAAGGGGACCACACATGCAAAATTCACTTTTTAATGTTTTTTTACTCAACTTTGGGTATTTACTTCATAAAAAAACAGTCCTTGTGCCAAAAAAATGCACCCAGTGGTTTATTTACTCTAAGTAGATTTATTTTACTGTGATACAAACGGTTCGTTTTAAAATACGCTCGCATGTGACGTCACAAGCGAGAGGACAACCCACCACAACCTGAGTCCAGCCCCTCACCTAGCAACCCCTGGTTAGGCTCAACCCACTTCTGTATTAAACACATGACTGTTGTTTTTCATGATTTCATCTCATCTTTTGTTTATATGTTCTTAATTTCATGTGTACAGCACTTTGTTGCAGCTGTGTTTTTTTTAAATGGCTTTATAAATAAAGTATAATTGTTATTTTTATGTTTTAGTTCAATTTTTAGTGTATTTGCGATCGCTCCCAACGCGCAGCCGGCAAAAATTAAACGAGCGGACCCCCGGCGTAGGGACCAGCGGCAACGGGACCCTCTTCTGGCGCGATGGAGCGGAGCTTCAACTGTACAGCCTCGCTGCTGCCTCGCAGCAGCCTCGCAGCAGCGAGGACCTTCTCCTTACGGATTAATTTACGGGAGACACTTGGTGAACTTTGTGTTGTCTTGACTGGAACAGCGATAACTCCCAAAATCTCTGCGTGCAACGAGCGGAGCTGGCGAACACCGGAAGAGGAACAAGCTAACATTAGCATCGGATTCGGGTGGTCTCATGCTAAAAGGAGCAGCAAATTGCGGCGCGCTCAGACGGGTTTCGGTAAGTTATCTTAAGCTAGCACTAACAGTAAGTCAAATGAGTAATAAAAAAAGAGCTAATTTTAAAACAACAACACATTACAGATACTGGCTGTTACAGAGGGCGTAAACAGATCGTTGAAGGGCGTGGACTTCAGAACTCAGTATCAGAAACCGGTCGTTCAAAACGAAAGTTAAAAATGGCAGAATTAAAAAGGGTATAATTGATTATCTAAGAATTATTTTGTGTATTAAAATGAATTAATATTGTCAAGATAGCACACAGACATAACATAAAAATTTTAAAGACCTATATGTGGTCTCCTTTAAAGACCTTTCCTTTTAAGCAAGCCTACCGGTACTCTGCCTCCACATGATTTTATCTCTGATTTTAGTTGATATTATCATAGTTTTTAATTGATTTTATTACGTTTTTTTTAAATTGATTTTATCATTGATTTTACTTGATTTTATCACTTGTTTTTATTTGATCATTGATTTTAGTTGCACCTTGTAGCACTTTGGGATTTTTGTTAATGAAAAGTGCATTACAAATTAAATTCATTATTATTAGTACAGTAGTAGTAGTTTGTAAAAACCTGCGTGCACTCATGTTACACTCTGAAGGTTTCAGCTGTGATCTGTGCAGGAAACAGGCCTGGCAGTAAATGCTTTGTTGAGTTTAAATGAAGGGGAAAACATGTGTTCTAAAAAACAAAAAACAAATCGACCCTGTGAATAGTTATACATGTGCTGGTTATAAAATAAATATATAATGAAAAAGTTGATGTATTTCAGTACAGTAATTCCATTAAAAAAGTGAAACTAATGAAAACCTCAAATTCAGTATCTCAGAAAATTAGAATATTGTGAAAAGGATCAATATTGAAGACACCTGGTGTCACACTTTAATCAGCTACTTAACTCAAAACACCTACAAAGGCCTTTCAATGGTCTCAGTCTAGTTCTGTAGGCTACACAATCACGGGGAAGACTGTTGACTTGACAGTTATCCAAAAGACAACTATTGACAACTTGCACAAGGAGAGCAAGACACAACATAGACTGGCTGTTCACAGAGCTCTGTGTCCAAGCACATTGATAAAGATGAAGGGAAGAAAAAGATGTGGTAGAAAAAATAAAACAAACAATAGGGATAACCACATCCGGGAGAGGATTGTGAAATAAAACCCATTCCAAAATGTGGGGGAGATTCCCAAAGTGTGGAAAGAGTAGACTGCAGCTGAAGTCAATGCTTCAAGAACCACCACGCACAGACATATGCAAGACATGGGTTTCAGCTGTTGTATTCCTTGTGTCAAGCCACTCTTGAACAAGAGACAGCGTCAGAAGCATCTTGCCTGGGCTAAAGACAAAAAGGACTGGACTGCTGCTGAGTGGTCCAAAGTTATGTTCTCTGATGAAAGTAAATTTTGTATTTCCTTTGGAAATCAATGTCCCAGAGTCTGGAGGAAGAGAGGAGAGGCACAGAATCTGTGTTGCTTGAGGTCCAGTGTCAAGTTTCCACAGTCAGTGATGGTTTGGGGTGCCATATCATCTGTTGGTGTTGGTCCACTGTGTTTTCTGATGTCCAAGATCAACACAGCCGTCTACCAGGAAGTTTTAGAGAACTTCATGCTTCCTGCTGCTGACCAACTTTATGGAGACTGCATTTTCCAACAGGACTTGGCACCTGCACACAGTGCTAAAGCTACCATTACCTGGTTTAAGGACCATGGTATCCCTGTTCTTACTTGGCCAACAACCTCACCTGACCATAGGGCTGTGCGATATGACGATATATATCGTGGGGACGATAGAAACGTGTCTATCGTGCTACTTTCCTTCTATCGTCTCTATCGTGATAAATAAGAATAAAAAAATAACTGTCGCAAATAAGCTTCATATTGTGGTTTTGCGAGATGACGGCGCGGCTTTATGTTTGACGCACGCGCGGGTTTGCGACACATGCTTTACGTGGTTAAACTCGAGAGCAACAGAGACGCAGGCGCATGAAGCCGGTGTCTCAACCATAGATCTCAACAAGGAGAAAACAGCTGCACAGGCAGCCCAAGAAGAATAACTTTTACCAAAAAGAGGGGGAAGCTCACCTTGTTAGCTTCCATTATTTCGCTCCGCTGAAACTCGGAGACAAAATGGGTCCAGAGGACACGAACCCAGAGTCCAACCGAGTCCGAACTCGGGTCCAGTTAACCAATACAAAACAGACCAGAGACACAACAGAACCGCAATCAAACGCAACGTTTTCTCTTTTCTGTTTCTTGCTTTGTTTACTCAAACTTCAGAGCGGATTTCTTCTTCGTGAGTTTCATTAGCAGCTGTTGTTTTACCGCCACCTGCAGGAAAAATTTGGACCAAAGTAGAAAAGGAGTTGTTTGTTTGTTAGTTTATTCATTTTATAAAATGAAATACAACAATTAACGTATTCATAATAGAAAAAATAATAAAATGAAAGGTAGCAGATGAAGAATAAATCTTATTAAATCTGCTCCTTATTCATCTAATAACAGTTCAAACAATATTTTCTATAATAACAAAATAAGTAAATAACTCAGTCAATTTTCAATTCACATATATCACACATTAAATTAGATTCATTTATTTTTTTTAGCAATTCATTTTTTACCAGTTTCTTAAATACAAGGAATGATTTGGCTTCCTTAACATTTGTCATTTGGCATTAAGTCATTCCATAATCGTACTCCTTGAATTAAGGTAGATCTTAGGTAGATCTAGTTTCTACTTTGGTCCAAATTTCCTTGTTCTTTTTGTTCACATTCTTATAATTGTAACTATCTGTAGTAAAATAATAAAATAAAAAAACTTTGGTCCAAATTTTTGCTGTACACACACACACACACACACATCGTGTTGTATATATCGTGATATATATCGTTATCGTGATATAAAAAAGTCCATATCGTGATATATGATTTTTTCCATATCGCCCAGCCCTACCTGACCATGTGATATTGTGAAGAAGAAGATGTGATACACCAGACCCAACAATTCAGAAGAGCTGAAGGCCACTATCAGAGCAACCTGGGCTCTCATGACACCTGAGCAGTGCCACACACTGATCCACTCCATGCCACGCTGCAATGCTGCAGTAATCCAGGCAAAAGGAGCCCCAACTAAGTACTGAGTGCTGTGCATGCTCATACTTTTCATGTTCGTACTTTTGAGTTGGCCAATATTTAAAAAACAAATTTTTTTTATTGGTCTTAAGTATTATTCTAATTTTCTGATACTGAATTTGGAGTTTTCATTAGTTGTCAGTTATAATAATCAATGTTAAAATAAATACATTTGAAATGTGTCTGTGTGTAATGAATGAATATAATAAACAAGTTTCATTTTTTGACTGAAATTACTGAAATAAATCAACTTTTTCATGATATTCTAATTTGATGACCAGCACTTGTATATGAGCTGGTCTTCCTCATGAAGTTACACCCTGCTGCCTGTCTCATTCACTGCCCCAATAGAACCTGACTACACCATCCCAGCAGAAATATCTATAACACTGACCATATCGCTCAACCCTGCATTCAAGTAAATAATGTGTGCGATTTTACACAAATTCTTTTCTAATAGTCACTTAAATTGTTTAATTTTTGTTGAAAACATAAATAACACAATTTACGACTAACCCACAGGTAACACCAAACGGTTTGAGATTTTGGCAGTATGATGAATTTTGACAAAAATGTAACAATTTCACATTTTTTTATGATTCTTTATCAATGTGCATGTAATTAAAAACAGAAATTTAATTACCATTTCTTCTTACCGGTAATAAACATTATACTTTGCTTCATAATAATTATATTAAAAGGTATAATAAAAATGTATATAGAATTTATTGTTAGTTGTTTTTTAATGATGATATAAATGGGATTAACCTGTATAAATAAAGGTTGAATGAATAAATAAGACAGAACAAAAGCGAACATGTTGACTAATCACTGTATGCTTTGTCCTGCACTCCGCACAAATTTTAAACCAATATGTGATCAGCTCCTCCTTGAATCACCACCTTATTGTGGTGGAGGAGTTTGTGCGCCTGAATGATCCTAAGAGCTATGCTGTCAGGGGCAATTACCGGTACAAGTGCCCATGGTAGGGTCTCCCAAGGTAGATTGGTCCTTGGTGACAGGCCAAAGAGTGATTCAGAAAACTCGTAAGGACAAAAAAAAAACCAAAAAAAAAAACCAATGAGCTCAGTGTCCCTTGCCCAGACGTGGGTTACAGAGGCCCACCCTGGAGCCAGGTCTGGGGGAGGGGCTCAGCAGTGAGTGCCTGGTGACCGGGTCTCTACCCATGAGACCTAGTCAGGCTCAGCCCGAATGAGTAACGTGGGTTTGCCTTCCTGTGGGCCCACCACCTGCAGGAGGGGCCATGTGAGTTAGGTGCATGATGCCATGGGCACTGACCAAAATGCGGAGGCCTTGGTGATCCGACCCTGGCTTACCAAAGCTGGTTCTTGGGACATGGAATGTAATCTCTCTGGAAAGGAAAGAGCTTTAGCTTGTGCGTGAGGTTGAGAAGTCCCGACTAGATATAGTTGGGTTCAACTTGATGCACAGCATGGGCTCTGGAACCAATCTCCTTGAGAGGGGCTGGACCTTATTCCACTCAGGAGTTGCCCATGGTGAGAGGCGCCGAGCTGGTGTGGGTCTACTCTTAGCCCCCCTGACATGGTGTCTAGGGCTTAGTACCAAACTTCGGTTATTTTATGGTACCGTCTGAAACTCTTCGGTCGGTATAAGTATCAAAATACGTCTCATCTTTCAGTGCTAAGTTTCAGTGATAGGCAGCCAATGCCAGTGCTGCAACTTGCAGCACATACGTGGTTACGCCCACAGTCAGGGTTCACGTGTTGCTATGGCAAGCCATAATATCCATTAATAGCCACTTATGGCTTGTAGGGCTGGGCGATATGGACCAAAATTAATATCTTGATATTTACAAAAATTGCAATATACAGTACCGGTATATCATTTTTTTTTCTTTCCATAAAGTAACAAAAATATATTTGAGTCAAAGTTTTGTCCCAATTGTCACACAGGCATATTTATTAACAGCTGTAACTGTACAAAATAAATGCCTAAAAAAATAAAATACATATTTTTCATTCATTCATTCAACCTTTATTTATACAGGCTATCCTCGTTGAGCCACGGGGACTCATTTACAAGAGGGACCTGTTTCACTCACACCCATATATAAGCTATTAAATAGTTTATTTTTTAGACATCCATTTACATATATTAAATAATAATCCTCTTCAGCTGGGGGCAGCTGTGATTGAGAGGCTAGAGCAGTCGTCCTCCAATGGGAGAGTTGGGGGTTCGATTCCACCAACAGTCACATGTTGAAGTGTCCCTGGGCAAGACACTGAACCCCTCATTGCCTCTGATGTGTGTACCATCAGTGTATGAATGTGATAAAGCTCTGATAATTATTTGTACACGTCTAGTAGATTGTGTGAATGGGTAAATGAGGCACAGATAGTGTTGTAAAGAGATTTGAGTGTCTTGATGAGATAGAAAGGAGCTATACAAGTACAGTCCATTCAGCTGCGGTTCCTTCACGTTAGTCAGCGTGTGTGAAACTGCTGTAGCGAGCCTCCACTTGGAACCTTGAAGCTACAGGCAGACAGAAATAAACCACTGTTCGGAGCTCATTAATTTAGCCATGCTTTGTGCCTTTTAAAGGTACACAGAGCAACATTAATAAAGCAGCAGTTTATCATATCGCTAAAGACACGGTCCTTAGCGGCTAACAAGATGGCTAATGCTTTAGCCGTCTTGACCGATCTGAATTACCTGAATGAAGTCTGCTAGCATGGAGGAGGAAGACCGCACAATTTAATCCGCTCCGTCATTAAAAGTCAGTGTAAAGTAATTTCAGATCCTACAATGTTCCGGGGGAAGACAGAGCTTGACAAGTGCACGGTTGTTTGCAAGAAGTGTAAAAAGAAATTGTGATACAGTATAGGGCTGGGCGGTATCTCAATATTTTTAAAATATATATATATATATATATATAT
>JBBPBX010059969.1:0-21591 GCA_038048925.1 Garcialebias charrua
ATTGGGGTGTTTGTTGACTTGAAGAAATCATTTGATACTGTTGATCACTCTATACTTATTGATAAGTTGCATAGGTATGGTATTAGAGGATTGGCGTTACAATGGATACGTAGTTATTTGAGGGAAAGGACACAGTTTGTTCAAATAGATGATGTGAAATCTGAGTATAGCACAATCACTTGTGGAGTCCCACAAGGATCGGTGTTGGGACCAAAGTTATTTATTTTGTATATTAATTATTTGGTAAAGGTGTCTGGTCTTCCTCAATGCATCTTATTTGCTGATGATACTACATGTTTTTAGTTTTGGTAAAAGTATTGAACAAACAATGGAATTGATGACGACTGAACTTGACAAAGTTCAGTTCTGGTTCAAACTTAATAAATTATCATTAAATTTAGATAAAACCAATTATATGATTTTTAGTAATAAAGATAAATCTATTGATGTTTCATTTAAAATTGATGGTTCTGAAATTTGTAGAGTCCATGAGGTCAAGTTTTTGGGTGTTATAATTGACGACAAATTGTCTTGGAAACAACATATAAGTTCTGTCAAAAAAAATTCTAAATCTATTTCAGTATTCTACAGAGTTAGAGATCTATTGAATGACAAGGCATTGTATCTGTTATACAATACATTTATTGTTCCACATTTGATTTATTGTGTTGGTGTGTGGGGTAAGGCGTGTAGATCAATTACAAAACCTATTTTTGTTTTGCAGAAGAGAGTTATAAGAATTATAACCAGAAAACCTTATCGTCATCCAACAAGTATATTATTTTATCAGATGAAATTACTGAAGTTTTACGATCTGGTGGATTATAATATTTTGTTAATGATGTATAGAGCTCATAATAATGTATTGCCTTTGAATGTTCAGATGTATTTTGTTAAACGATTGAGTTGTTATAATCTCAAGGGAACTGATATGTTTGTTAAACCTAGGTATAGGACTAGTTTGAAAGGAAGGACTGCAATAGTTCAGGGAGTTAGGTTATGGAACGAAGAGGAAACTGACATTAAAGAAGCTAAATCAATACCTATATTTAAAAGAAAGATCAAGGATAAATTGTTAAGGAAATATGTTTAACGAAGACACGAGTTTAAATAATAATTCTTATGATTAAGGGAGTTAATGAGTTACGTTTTTGTGTGTGTATTTATTTAATGAAGTTGTTTGTTTGAATTGTTTGTTAGAAAATAAGGGGCAGATGTAATAAGATTTTTTCTTCATCTGCCACCTTTCATTTTAGACGAATTTCATCTGTGTATGGGAAACATACGCAGATGACAGGAAAAGACATTATTATTATTATTATTATATTTTAATTTTCTTGTTATCTGTGTGTTAAATTGTTTTATTTTGAGTCTTTTATTATAAAATGAATGAATCAATAAATGAAATTAAATTAAATCAAATCAAATTGGCTTTGATGCAAGAGTCTTTATCTTCTGAATAATGTAACATTTGTTGCCTAAAGCCCATACATTGTCATGCTGAGCTAAGTTTGTCCGTTTCCTGTGGCTCCTTCTGCCAAAATAAAAGCTGAAAATTCCACTCTTTTCAGCAATTCTTATCAAATTCAACACCTATCTCGTGCTCATTTCTTAACACACATGGAGGGACACAAATTGCCCACTGAAAGCCATTCTCTGCCATTACCCTAAATGACATATTCAACAATTCTGACAGTACACTCAGTATCCATCGCAGCGCATGCATCAACATGCTGCCTGTGAGATCCTTCAGTACACGACAATTACTGACATGTCACTTCTCGACTCACACGGAAGGAACAGCATCAACAAATGAATGTCTTCCCGCCTGCCCCTTTCAACGCTCCAGCTCTGGAGCCAGATGTAGCAGCCAGATGCACACAGCTTGTCTGCTACCTTACCGCTTCAATAACTCTCATTAGGGTAATTGTTGCTTAATGTTTTCATAATCTGCTGCTTACAGGAAACTGTTTTCCTTTCCTTAATACCGTAACTGCCTCCCTATGGTCTTATCTTCAATGTTTTTTTTTTCTTTAATAATTTTTTTTTTCATGGCAATAATGAATCAGGAAGTGTCCCAACTGGCAGGTTTCTGTGATGTTAAAAAAAAAAAAGTCCCTCGCAGATTTTTTTGGTTTAAATGAGCAACAGAGTCATCAGAGAAAAGGCCAACAGATTCCTGAAATAATGAGTGAGTCACTCGCAGTGTTGGCACCGGCTCATAGCATCTGGCACACGGGCAGCCGCACATTTTCACAGCATTTACTTACATTTCACCCCTGCCTTTCCCCAGAATGAGTGATTGTCTACTTAGCTTTGCTCTACAGAGCATCTCCATCCTCGACATGCACATACACACGCACAGATTTATTCGTGGTGTGATGATCTCGGTATTACAAGGTGATTACGCAGCCAAAGTCTGATGTATTTTTATGTCAGGTTTTGCATCCGCTCTCATCCTGAGTGCTTGGAAACAAACTGTCCTTCAAAAATCAGAAAGAAATAAAAAAAAAAGATCCAGTCTGTTCTGGCACTTTGGGAGTAAAACGATCTGGATTGAAGAGAATATTTACCAACTTTATTTTTCATCACCTGCTGCCAGAGGGAAAGGCAGGGCGATAATGTTTTTGCTCATGTCATGACTCTGTTTGTCTGCTAGCAAGATATGCCATGTTTCACTTAAATGATTTGAAGGAATCTTTCAGAAAGCAATCATTGGATGCACATCTACATCTGATTTCATAATGGCCACCACAGCAAAGCAAAAAACACGGTACTGTACACACAAAAATTGCGATAACAACCAAATTTACAGATTTTGACCTAAATTTTGGGGTGTTATTAGCTGAGATCAATCCCCGAATCATACTTTAAGCACTATTTCATCACATACAGCTTGTATATGTGTATATACGTATAAATATAAAAGGTTGAATGATCATGAGATCAGGTTATCAAACTTTGCCTCCAGCTACTGTAATCAACACTGTTAGCAAAATATCCCTACCACTGGGTGGATTTTAGAAAAGCCACCACATCCACCATAGCTAAATGACCATGGAAATCAAAGAAATGGCCAACTCAGCTATTTACAGACACTGGATAGCAAACTTTGTAGTGGTAGTAGCTGAGCACCATCACATACTTTGAGCTCAATGCATTGCTCAACATCTTGGCCTAAAACCTTGACATAAACTGTTCGGAGTCAACTCTGTTTGTTTCAGCAAAATATTTCTTCAATCACTAAATAGAGTTCAATGAAGCTCTAAGAAGTTTTTACGTATACATCTACAACCACTACATTTTCAGATTAAGCTCAATTCAAGATGGCTGCTACATCTAATCTACTTTAGACAACAGAAAATATAACCATATAACTTGGTGAATTTTATTAATTTTATGCTCAGATTTGGTGTGGGAGTACATACTGTAATAGTCATTCAGACCCCATACTTTAAAAGCTAACAGATCACACAAAATATAATATTGCGTAGGAATGCACATGGTGGTATTTTTTAAAGCTGCAACCGAAACAGCCTTCATCATTATAAGATGACTGCATGAAAGTCTGCAGGTGACATGCATTCATGCTTTTAACTTGTGAGGCGTTTCTTTTCTATAAGTTTTAATTCAATTCAAAAATACTTTTTTTTTAAACCAAAGGGATATTAATTGTTGATGTAGCTCATCCTGGTTTCATTAGAGTTGTTATAGATGCTGATGGCTTTGGGCTGGAAGGATCTCTTGTGGCAGTCCGTCCCACAGCGGATCCAAAGAAACTGGCTGCAGATGCCGATCTGTCCACCCAGACCCAGCAGACCTCTTGGTTAGCAGGACTGCCTGAATGTCAAGCAGAACTCCTCCCCGAGTGATGGCCATTTCTCCCAGCAGCTTGCCGAGCCCTGGTTGCTGCGGACTTAACTGAAGGTATCATGGGACAATCTCGGTCCTCCTGTTGTCACAGGCCACAGTTCCCACTACCTCCAAGATTTCAGCGATCAGGCACTTGAGGACCGCCTCCAGGTAGACGGAGATGCATCCACGGCACCTCCTTTTCGACTCATTTGGGATTTGGGGCTGTAGTTGAGGTATTATTTGAGCCTTTGATATGTTAATCAGCAGCTCCCGGTTATAGAAAACTACATTGGTGTTATGGTTACGCATCATAACAGATGTCCAAAAGTAAAATAGGTTTCAGTAAAAATCATTCCAGTGGCACAGCATCTGATACAAGAGGAAGTAATCGTCGGAAAAAAGCTATTTACATCTAGGAGAAAAAAGTAATTGAAGTTTTCAAAAGCAAAATCTCAGAATAAATGTAAGCGAGCTACTCCAACATGCAGCCACCTTGAGCGGTGTGATTCTTGAAAAGTGTTTTAGTGTTGGAGTTGCATAAATAATATGTATACTGTAGTCAATTCAGTTTTTCCTACTCACAGTCTACCCATGTACTGTACTAATATTTCTTCTCTAATTGCCCAGTTTCAATCCTCATGCTCTTTAAAATAAAGGTGATATTTGAAATCTCTGACGGTGTGTCCAGGAGACTCCTGAGTTGCTATCAGCAGCAATTATCAGTGACCAATCCATCTGTGGATCATTCGTTTCTCTCATTATCTCACATGTGCATTGAGTCTGCCTGTGACATTTAGCTGGGGCCTTTTCAGTCAGCCAGGAGAGGCGAGGGGAGGGGGGCAGAGATGCCATTAGGTGATAAGGTTCATTTATTGTTGAGCCCTCATCAGCACATTTTCCTGCCTTGAGGCATAAAATACAATCCACACTGATTAGCATCAGGCCCATATCTGGAGAAACATAATAGCCCCCACTCTGAAGGTGAAGCATTCGGGGGCAAAGTCTTCGCTAAACACAAACGATTGTCATAGATTTATTTTTTTCATTTGGCAGAGGAAGGCTCATCTCCACAGGTTGGACCGTTGCTCTCACCGGGGGATCGATTTGTTTCATTTTCACATGATATCACCGGGTAATAAAAGTTGTTGCACGTCCTTCATACTTTTTGTTTGTGCTTTGATGGAATATTTCTGTCAAGGATTATTAATTGATTTAAAGACCAATTACAATCAAGCCTAAGTGTTTTAATTGAAATGACCCGCTGCCCTGTTTGCCCCTGGGAACAATTAGCAGAAAGAAAACAGCTGTGTGTTTGCTTCAACCCACTTGAACATCTGCGTGGCTTTAAAGTGTGGCATTAGCTACAAACAATTTAACGACATGATGCACATTTTCTCATATTTCTACTTGGCTCAACACTAAAAGCATCCAACTACAAATCTTAGTGAAATAATCTAATGATGTTAGAAAAAACTAAGATTTTTCGGTTATTATCACAGCTGATTATGTAAGAGTAACCACCCACTGGCAGTTGTTAGTGGCTGTAATGGTTGGGACAGCTAATTAGTTGGGTTGGTTGTCTTTGATTTATTCTGTCTTTGCTATCATTTCTTAATCAGCTAAAAGCGATGATCCGTGTGCAGACAAAGCCCGTATAATTACCGCGCTTGTGATTGTGACAGAAATACCGAGCTTTGAGAGAGGGGTGTTGTAAGATTGTCACATTTTCTACGCTGACAATACAGAGTTGTAATTAATCACATCATATTGGTTAAAGGGGATTGGGACAACATGCAAGTAATCTGGTTGGGATGGGGATCTAAGAACGGGACTGCTCCAGACATGCATTTCCAACAGCAGGATTAGAGGGAAGAACGTGAGCAATGCTAGAAAGTTCCTGGAGAAACTTTGATGGGGACTGCCATGTTGTGACCTTTTTAAAATTTTGATTTGACAGTATTTTTAGATTTGATTCAGAATGTGTTGTGCATCACTGTCGGGTACTAACACACCAAATTACAGCTTAATATATTTTAAAATAGATGAGTTATTGTATTTTCTCCCTGTTTAGCAAAGGAAGCCATCTTGGGCATTTGATTTGCAGTAGGTGACTGCCTTTCTAGGCAGTCCCCAACAACTCGCTCTCAGCTACAACCAACCAAATTTCAGCTCAACATCTCAAAGAATGACTGAGTTGTAGTCATTTATGTGGTTGCTGAGGTAGCCGTGGCAGCCATCTTGAACCAAAATGGCTCCAAAAGTAATTCAGTGTTTGTTTGTTTTCAGAGACTTTGCCCTCTAGGTCATGTGACCTCCCTTTGGCAGGTAGGGGCTGTTAAGAGTTCTGTCAGTGTTTTTTAATGCGAAAAATTGTGTCTTTGCTAGCAAATTATGTCGCCATGGTAACTAGAAATGCCAATAAAAGTAGGAGCACACATCACAATGCTGAGGTGGTCGTTTTAATATAACATTTTTGGGGTTACACACTGCGGTTTAGGCTGCATTAAAGTTGATAGAAGAGCAAGACCGTTTTCATATGTGGCTGCCTTTCTAGGCACTCCCCGATTACTGTATGTAATAATAAACAAAAAATATTGTATTAAAGGTTTTGCATTCCTTGAAGGAACATACAGTATACATAGTTCCCATGTGACGTCACATAATGGACATTTCCGGGTTGTCCGCCATTTTAGTTGGTGATACTTCCACTCCTGACCACAAGTAGCAGCGTAGGTTACGAGCAGTGTATTTTTCGTGGTTGTTTATTTGTAAATAATTGCAATGGTTATTTCGTGTTGGGTTAGTGGTTGTACCAATCGAGCAATTGCCAGCAATTGCCAAGCGTAAGTTTTACGTAATTCCGAAAATAAGGAAGCATGAAGACCAGAAGCGCTCACCACTGAACGTCGGCGAGTCTGGCTGTGATCAACCGCAAGGAGGATTTGCCATCGTCAACATCAAAAATATGCTCCGATCACTTTTTGTCAGGTAAACCAAAATTCAATGTGATTAACTTAGCGAAACTGTATGTGTTTGAACAGTTTTTTTCATGATATAGCTCCTCTGTTACTGTCGCTAGCTTAGCAACACTATGCTAACATGCTAACATCCACACCGTAACACACGACAACAAAGTGCCTCGCTCATGTTTAGCCTCAACTCTTTTGTTAGGAAGCTGCTTGTTAATAATGTATTTTGAACCTTTATTTACCCTGTGACATCAGGCTGACACACACGTCAGCCTGACAGACTGACTCACTTGTAGTCAGTCTGTTTGTCTGTTAGCAAAATAACTCATGGACCACACGCCAGTCAAGTCAAAATAAAATTACAGAAACAGTAACACACACTAATGGTAAAACTATGACATTTACAGCAGTGAAATTATAATAAAATGTATAAGAACAGCATTAAAATGAAAACACAGGATAAATACTGTATATACATGTACACAAAGTCAGCTCACACAGTATGAAACGCCAGAGAGAACAGATGGGTTTCAGCAGGGACAGATTTATATGAAACTTTCTGAAACTAATCACTGGACGGACATTTACAACTGATAAGCTTTAGGATAACTCAATTTAAGATGGCCCCTACCTGAATATATTGGAAACAAAAATGTTTGTATCACTGACAGTTTTACAGTTTTTGAGCTAAAATTTGATGTGGCAGTAACTGAGAGTTCACAGTATGTACATGCAGAGCTGAGAGTACACAGTACAGTATATAATGCTGTATGTACTGTATATACGTACACTGTGTATGTATATTATATTTCAAATAGATAATATTTTAACATTTATTTGAACACTGCGACATTGTCATTGTTTTGATTTTGGTTCCCTTTTGTTTTCATGTGTGAATAAAGCATTTGGGAATGTGTTTGTTCAGAAAATATTACATTTAAAAAAAGTAATGTTTTGGGTATAACTTCCAACATTTGATAATTGCTTCTGTTAAATTTTTTATGTTGTTCAGGACGGCCTGGTCTTACAGCTCAGCTCTCTCTTCACCACAATGGACCGGTACAGAGTCCGTAATACTGCAAATGCTGCACCAATCCGTCTGTCAAGCTCATGCTCCATTCTTCCCTCACTCGTGACCAGAACCCCACACTGAAGTTGACAGACAGACTTACCGGTACTCTAACAAACAGCAGGTAATGACACTAGTAAAGAAATCTACTAAAATCAATATAAAATTGAACATTTATTTTTGTGAATGAATAAAAAATGTTAGGTGCAACTGTATTTATTTATCCTACTTTGAGTAGCAAACTTGGAGTCTTATTTTAAACTTTAGGATGCAAAAAATGACAATGTTTAATAATCTTTTTTTTTAAGGTACAGATGAGTGAAAAGCTCGTAGACCTGCGTCCAGTCTCAGATCCGGAGGGGTTGGCTGCTCCAGTCGGATGGTCCCACATGACGAGAAATCTGTTCATTTGTTTAAAATCAGAAACTGCGCTCGGATCCATCATTCCTTGTTGAAGAGTGTTTTGATAAATCATTTCATTAAAATATATAAAATCACCCCCAGTTCTCATATTGTATTCAGTTTAAATTGTTTTGAATTTATAATTATAGCTTTTATTCTGAACTTTATCAATCTACTCCTGGAGGATGAACGTCATGCATGTTTTTATGTTTTGTACGTCAATAAAACACTAAACTGGTAAGTTGCCAAAAGAACAATCACTACATCTAAGTTTTATTTATGTGCAGTAGAACTTCTCATTATTGGACATTAAACAACATAACTTAATTATTGAAATAAACAAGGTGAAACTTGGTACAACTGTTTTATTCAAACTAAAGGTAAGCACATACATTTAGCAATGCATGTTTTCACAGCAACACCAAATGTACTTGAAAAGCAGATTCATCCATCCAGCTTCATCCAACTCCTGGGACTCAGAACCTTTACGTAAAAATACAACACAAAGGGAGATAACAATTAAAATGCTTTTCAGGCTTTCACTAATGGATTAAAAGGAGTTACCAAATTGTAACTTTTCACCACTAACTTTATTAACAAAGGCAGATCATAGTGGAAAATAGATATCAGTGACATTTACTGAGAAACGTTAAAAATACTATGATTGAGCAATAATTATAAATAATTTATTTTGTTAACAGTACACTAACTAACACTAAACTAAGTATGAAAGGCAGTCATTGGCTAAAATAAATAATGTAGTAATGTGAGAAATATCAGCCATCTTTACTAACAAGCTCACCAATGAAGCTGAAGTAGCAACGGTCTGTAAAATAGCACAGATGTAGCTATTACTAACGTACACATGGCTGATATTTACTGTGGCACAAGTTACATTATTAGCTAAGCTATCTTTGTTATGTTAAAAATCGCTAATATTTACTGTAGCTCAAGCTACGTAGCTTAGCACGCAGTAAACAACACCGATCTTACTTTAGCAAAGACTAGCTTAGCTGCAACAGCTACGAGGGACATCTACGTGTAATCACTTACTCCAGAACTGTTATTAACATGAAGACAGCAAGGCCGAGCTCTGGACGACCTTCACAACTCTGGTACTCTGGTTATTAAGCATCCATCCATGGATTTAAAGCTGCGTAGTAACTTCTTCGTGACAACTTGTTGCCTTCTCCACCAGGGGGCAATACCGCTTCATCTGATATGATTTATTCCTCCAACTCACAACTTGTTGCCCTTCTCCACCAGGGGGTAGTACCGCTTCGTCTGACATTTATTCCTCCAACTCAACTCCAAACACTAGTCCCAACCACTGCTATATATGCGCCTTGGTTACTTGGTTTATCCATCCATCCATCCATCTTCTTCCGCTTATCCGGGGTCGGGTCGCGGGGGTAGCAGCCTAAGTAGGGAGGCCCAGACTTCCCTCTCCCCAGCCACTTGGAGCAGCTCCTCCGGGGGAATCCCAAGGCGTTCCCAGGCCAGCCGAGAAACATAGTCCCTCCAGCGCGTCCTGGGTCTTCCTCTGGGTCTCCTCCCGGTGGGACATGCCCGGAACACCTCACCAGGGAGGCGTCCAGGAGGCATCCTAACCAGATGCCCGAGCCACCTCAACTGGCTCCTCTCGATGTGGAGAAGCAGCGGCTCTACTCCGAGTCCCTCCCGGATGACTGAGCTTCTCACCCTATCTCTAAGGGAGAGTCCAGCCACCCTGCGGAGAAAACTCATTTCAGCCGCTTGTATCCGAGATCTTGTTCTTTCGGTCATAACCCAAAGCTCATGACCATAGATGAGGGTGGGAACGTAGATCGATCGGTAAATTGAGAGCTTTGCCTTTTGACTCAGCTCTCTCTTCACCACGACAGACCGGTACAGCGCCCGCTTCACTGCGGACGCTGCACCTATCCGCCTATCGATCTCACGCTCCAGTTTTCCCTCATTCGTGAACAAGATCCCGAGATACTTAAACTCCTCCACTTGGGGCAGGACCTCCTCCCCGACCCGGAGAGGGCATGCTACCCTTTTCCGGCTCAAGACCATGGCCTCGGATTTGGAGGAACTGATCCTCATCCCGGCCGCATCACACTCGGCTGCAAACCGCTCCAGTGAAAGTTGTAAATCACGAACTGATGAAGCCAGTAGGACCACATCATCTGCAAAAAACAGAGAAGCGATTCTAAGGTCACCAAAACGGATCCTCTCAACACCTTGGCTGCGCCTAGAAATTCTGTCCATAAAAGTTATGAACAGAATCGGTGACAAAGGGCAACCTTGGCGGAGTCCAACTCTCACCGGAAACGAGCCTGACTTACTGCCGGCAATGCGGACCAAGCTCTGACACCGGTCGTACAGGGACCTAACAGCCCTTATCAAAGGGCCTGGTACCCCATACTCCCGGAGTACCCCCCACAGAACCCCCCGAGGGACGCGGTCGAATGCCTTCTCCAAGTCCACAAAGCACATGTAAACTGGTTGGGCAAACTCCCACGCACCCTCCAGGACCCTGTTGAGGGTGTAGAGCTGGTCCAGTGTTCCACGACCAGCACGAAAACCACACTGCTCCTCCTGAATCCGAGGTTCGACTATCCGACGGACCCTCCTCTCCAGAACCCCTGAATAGACCTTACCAGGGAGGCTTAAGAGTGTGATCCCCCTATAGTTGGAACACACCCTACGGTCCCCCTTTTTGAATAGGGGAACCACCACCCCAGTCTGCCAATCCAAGGGAACTGCCCCCGATGTCCACGCGATATTGCAGAGTCGCGTAAGCCAACACAACCCTACAACATCCAGAGCCCTAAGGAACTCCGGGCGAATCTCATCCACCCCCGGAGCCTTGCCACCGCGGAGCTTTTTAACCACCTCGGCGACCTCAGCACCAGAGATCGGAGAACCCGACCCAAAGTCCCCAGGCTCCGCTTCCTCAGTGGAAGACGTGCCAGTAGGATTGAGGAGGTCTTCGAAGTATTCCGCCCACCGACTCACAACATCCCGAGTTGAGGTCAGCAGCACGCCACCCCCACCATAAATGGTGTTGGTCGCGTACCTCTTTCCCCCCCTGAGACGCCGGATGGTGGACCAGAATCGCCTCGAAGCCGTACGGAAGTCATTCTCCATGGCCTCTCCGAACTCCTCCCACGCCCGAGTTTTTGCCTCAGCAACCACCCGAGCCGCATGCCGCTTGGACTGCCGGTACCTATCAGCTGCTTCCGGGGTCCCACAAGCCAAAAAGGCCCAATAGGACTCCTTCTTCAGCCTGACAGCATCCCTCACTGCCGGTGTCCACCACCGGGTTCGAGGGTTGCCACCACGACAGGCACCAACAACCTTGCGGCCACAGCTCCGATAAGCTGCCTCGACAATAGAGGCGCGGAACACGGCCCACTCGGACTCCATGTCCCCCGCCTCCCTCGGAACGTGTTCAAAGCTCTCCCGGAGGTGGGAGTTAAAGCTCCGTCTTACGGGAGACTCTGCCAGACGTTCCCAGCAGACCCTCACAATACGTTTGGGTCTGCCAGGTCTGACCGGCATCCTCCCCCACCATCGGAGCCAACTCACCACCAGGTAGTGGTCAGTTGACAGCTCCGCCCCTCTCTTCACCCGAGTGTCCAAGACATGCGGCCGCAGATCAGATGAGACGACAACAAAGTCGATCATCGAACTGCGACCTAGGGTGTCCTGGTGCCAAGAGCACATATGGACACCCTTATGCTTAAACATGGTGTTCGTTATGGACAATCCATGACGAGCACAGAAGTCCAATAACAGAACACCACTCTGGTTCAGATCAGGGGGGCCGTTCCTCCCAACCACACCCCTCCAGGTCTCACTGTCATTGCCCACGTGAGCGTTGAAGTCCCCCAGTAGAACAAGGGAGTCCCCAGGAGGCGCACTCTCCAATACCCCCTCCAAGGACTCCAAAAAGGGTGGGTAGTCTGAGCTGCCGTTTGGTGCATAGGCACAAACAACAGTCAGAGCCCGTCCCCCCACACGTAGGCGAAGGGAGGCTACCCTCTCGTTCACCGGGGTGAACCCCAACGTACAGGCACCAAGATGGGGGGCAACCAGTATGCCCACTCCTGCTCGGCGCCTCTCACCAGGGGCAACTCCAGAGTGGAAGAGTGTCCAACCCCTCTCAAGGAAACTGGTTCCAGAGCCAGAGCCATGCGTTGAGGTGAGTCCGACTATTTCTAGTCGGAACCTCTCAACCTCACACACTAGCTCAGGCTCCTTCCCCACCAGAGAGGTGACATTCCATGTCCCAATGGCCAGCTTCTGTAGCCGAGGATCAGACCGCCAGGGTCCCCGCCCTCGGCCACCACCCATCTCACATTGCACCCGACCCCTTTGGCCCCTCCCACAGGTGGTGAGCCTCCTACTAAAATGGCGGAAATTCCGGAATTCTAGAATTCTAGTCACGTGTGTGGGAACTATGTATACTGTCTACTGCCATTCATGTTTTAAACCACGATCATCTTATGTTGATATTTTTAGGAGATAATGACGTTTTGCGCAAACATTTTAAAGGAGACCACAGATAGGTTTTTAAATTTTTATGGTATGTCTGTGCGCTATCCAGACAATGTTCATTCAATTTAATACACAAAATAATTCTTAGATTGTAGGAGGTGGTGAAGAGACGACACAGGAGACAGGCTGCAGAACTTCACTTTTAATCAACTCCTACTAAACTGGCGGGAAGCACCCAACACCGCCTTATATATCCAATACAGCATCCGGTCCTCTGGACCTTTCACAATAAAACATCCTGTAATGCCTTCGGTCCACTGGGTGTGAGTAGAGCCCCCTAGTGGTCCACCACACACGCCCCCCCAGAACACCCAGTAAGGTCCATCACTAGTCCCGCATTTTAGGTTTGATCAAACGACCAGAACGGCTGAACCTGGGCCCTGCAGAACCAGTCTGATGAAGTGGAGGGCTACGAGGAGGGTCTGCAGAAGATTCGGGCTCCAATGGACGTTGAGAGTTTCCGGAAGAAGGACCGCCGTCCGTTAACAATGTGGATGGAGGTCTGCCCCTGCGAGGAGCTTGGGCCGTAACAACCTGATCATCTGACATAACATGAGCTGGTTTAAGCCTATCAATACAGACAGTCTCAGTACGACCCCCTAAATCCAAAAGGAAATGTTTCGGACCTGGTTGAAGAACTCGAAACGGTCCATCATACAAAGGCTGTAGTGGTGTCCTGTGTGCATTGTGTTTGACAAAAACAAATTTAGAGGACTCCAGACTCTTAGGGACAAATGACTGCGGTAAACAATGGTGTACCGGACCGGGGACACGAAAAGGGGCCTCCTGAGGTGAAAGATGGAGCAACGGTGGAGCGAACTGTGGTGAGGGTACCTCAGGTAAAAACTCACCGGGGACGCGCACAGGCTGACCGAAAACCAGTTCAGCCGGGGAAGAGCTCAGGTCCTCTTTGGTTGCGGTACGCAACCCCAACAAAACCCAGGGAAGACGGTCAATCCAGTTGTCACCGGTCAATGCAGCACGAAGTGCAGCTTTCAATGACCTGTGAAACCGTTCACACAAACCATTAGCTTGGGGGTTGTAAGCGGTGGTCCTGTGAACGTTAGTCCCCAGACCCTTGGCCATGGTAGACCAAAGCTCAGAAACAAACTGCGGGCCCCTGTCCGATGTAATGTCTGAAGGGGGGCCGAAACGTGCAACCCAGGTAGACAAAAAAGCCCGGGCCACCACTGCAGATGTTGTGGACGTCAGAGGAACCACCTCTGGCCACCTGGTGGTCCGGTCTATCATAGTCAGCAGATGAGTAAAACCCTGTGATGGAGGCAGAGGGCCTACTAGGTCTACGTGCACATGATCAAACCGCCGACTTGGGATGGAGAAAGGTTCCAAAGGTGCTTTGGTGTGCCTGTTAACCTTAGCACGCTGGCATGGAACACACGCTGCTGCCCACTCCTTAACTGCTTTACGCAGACCGGGCCATATAAACTTTGAGCTGACCAGTTTCATTCATTCAACCTTTATTTAGTCAGGTAAATCTTTTGAACCTCATGGGCTCATTTACAAAAGCGACCTGCTAAAACTAAAGAACAATGAACAGCAGTGATAGAATTTCATTAAACAATAAACAAACAAACAATAAACAATAGAAAACAAAAAGAGAGAAAAAAACAAAAGATTTTTTTTTTCTTTTTTTTAACAAAGTATCAAAAAACTAGCAAAACATTATAAGGTAGACGTATAAAATCAAAGACAGGAACAAATCTGCATTGGTTTTTGCCAGGATTCCAACAGATTCTGAAAACCATTTAGAGAAGTCAAGGTCGAGAGCTTCAGATCTTTTTGTAAGATATTCCATGAAGCAGGAGCAGAATAGGAGAAGGCCCTTTTTCCAAGTTCAGTCCTCACTGACGGAACACTGCAGGTAATCATGTCCTGAGAGCGCACACTGTAGCTGCACTCACGCAAAGACATGTAGGAGGAGATGTATGAGGGCAGCAGACCAAGAAGTGATTTAAAGATGAAAATGTACCAGTGGAAGAGTCTGCGTGAGGTTAATGATGTCCAGTTAACCAGTGAATACAGGGTGCAGTGGTGGGTACGATAATCACAACCAGTTATGAATCTTAGTGCACCATGATAGACCACATCCAACATCCGCAGGGTGCTTGTAGGAGCATTCATGTAGAGAATGTCACCGTAATCAATGGAGGGAAGGAAAGTCACAGATACAAGGCGTTTCCTAACATTCAGTGTTAGACAGGATCTGTTTCTGAAAAAGAAACCCAGTTTAACTTTCAATTTCTTCACTAGGTTTTCCACGTGGAGTTTAAAAGAGAGATGTGAATCGATCAGGATACCCAGATATTTATAGGAATCAACAAACTCAATAGGGACACCATTTGAAGATAAAATCAGAGGAGGATCTGCTGGAACCGCCTTCCTATTTGAAAAAAACATCCCTTTTGTTTTATCAGCATTTAGGACAAGTTTGAGACGGAACAAATCTGACTGGATGATGTCAAAAGCGGATTGTAGTAACTGGAAAGCCTTAGCTACTGTTTTAGCTCGGCAATAAACAACTGTATCATCAGCATAGAAATGTAAGGATGCATCAGGGATGCAGTGACCTACATTAGCTATGTAGATTGTAAAGAGAGTTGGTCCTAAAACTGAGCCTTGTGGTACACCATTTTTAACTGTTAAATAGCTGGAAGAAGCACCGTTATGTTGAACACATTGCCTCCGATTGGAAAGATAGTTAGAAAACCAACCGATGGTGTGATCAGAGAAACCGATTTCTGAGAGCTTATGACACAGGATGTTATGATCCACAGTGTCAAAAGCTTTAGACAGGTCTAAGAAAAGTGCAGCACAATAGTCCTTAGCATCCAATGCTTCAACAACATCATTCAGAACCTTCAGAGAAGCAGTTGTTGTGCTGTGTTTTTTCCTGAAACCAGATTGATGGAGAGGTAAGATGTTAAATGAGTCCAGATAATTTTTGATCTGAGAGTTTATCAGTTTTTCTTGAACCTTGGCTAAGATGCAGAGTTTAGAGATCGGTCGATAATTGTTCAATGAGGTGGGGTCACCTCCCTTCAGCAAAGGAAGAACAAAGGCTGTTTTCCAAGCATCCGGAATGGTGTTTTGGCTTATGGACAGATTAAAGATGTGGGTCACAGGGACTGTGATGATATGAGCAGCCAGCCTTAAGAAATAAGGTGGAAGTTCATCTGGACCTGCAGATTTTTTAGGATCAAGATCATTTAACAGTTTATTTACCTCACTGACTGAGAATGGAGAAAAAGAGAAGGTGTGATTAACAGATGGTTGGCTTGTAGGAGGGATTTGATTTGTTGAAGTTTGATTATTAGATAAAGTGGCCGATTTTCCGTTTGTAACTGTATCAAATAAAGAACTAGAAGCAACAAAATGTTTATTGAAACAGTTCAGGATCTCGTGCTTATTTGACACAGGAACAGAGTCAACAAGAAATTGTGATGGGAGGTCAGATGATTGGGGGGTGCCTGAGAGAGATTTAATGGTTTTCCAGAATTTTTTAGGATCGTTTAGATTTTTGGAGGTCTGAGATAAGAAGTAGTTACGTTTTGCAGCTTTAATGGCAGTTGTGCATTTATTCCTTAGCTGCCGAAATTTCAACCAATCAGTGTCTGAGTGTGATTTTCTTGCTGCTGCCCAAAGATGATCTCTCCAGTGCAGGAGATCAGCTAGTTCAGGAGTAAACCAGGGGCTGTCACGGCCCTTTATCCTGAACTGCCGAAAAGGAGCGTGTTTGTTTACAAAGTCAATGAAACTATCATGAAAATAGTTCCAAGCGGTGTTCACGTCATTGATTTGTAGGATACGTTGCCAATCAAAGTGGGATAGATCCCAAAGGAATGACTGTTCACAGAAACGTTTCAAATCCCTTTTTTGGATTATTCTGGGCTTAGCAGGTGGAAGTTTAGTAGATCTAAGAGCTGCTATTACGGAATGATCACTCAAAACGTTAGCAAATACACCTATACCAGGAAATTTGTGAGGTGCATTTGTGAAAAACAGATCTAAGGTGGAAGATTTTTCGGGACATTTTAAGTTTGGTCTGGTGGGAGAATCGATAAGTTGTGTTAGATTGAGAGATAGGCAACATTCCCTGAATTTATCACAGAGGGGGGTCGACTTATTCCAGTCAATGTTGAAATCTCCTGCCATAACAATCTCATTGTGTTTTAAATTTCCTATGAATTCAGTCAGGGAGGATAGAGCTTCAGGTGTTGCGGAGGGGGGACGATAACAACCTACAACAGTTAAGGGCTGACCTCCTTTCAAACTGATGTTCACAGCTAAAGCCTCAAACTGGTTTGCGATTGTTTTTTTAGACGCAATCGTGGCAGCCAAAGAGTCTCTGATGTAAATAGCGACTCCACCTCCCTTTTTATTACGATCACAACGATAGATCTTAAATTCATTGATTGCCAAGTCATTTTTCGAAACAGATTTTTTGAGCCAAGTTTCAGAGATAACGATCACATCTGCCCCAGAAGAAGTGATTAGGATTTTCAGTTCATCAAGTTTTTTTAGAAGGCTACGAGCGTTTACATGCAGAAAACGGAGACCTGAAATATTTTTAAACTCATTAGGTGTACAATAGTTAGTAATTGGCCCTGGGTTGGGCTGAATCCCTGAGATCATTAACAACAATAATATCAGACATTTACCTGACTTCTTTGTCACTGATGTGTAATTACAGGAGTTAACGGTGTGACATTTTGCCCCCATAATTGAACCATGTGAAACATTAATGAAGACACGATCATTCAGAACCCAAAAACAATGAAAGCTGCAGTGATGGACAGTCCCTGATGTGTTGATAAGATTCAGTGATTCCAGGTAGTCTGAGAACTGAAAATAATGACAGTAATATGGATGATGCAGAAAAGTCTCAGACCATAAAGCGTCACAAATTAGGTGGTCAAACAATTCCGTTGTGGAGAAATTTGTGGAGGAATGTGGGGGGATCCAGCCTCCTTGAGAATATGAATGGATGTGGCCATGGTGAACACAAGCTGGATCCAGAATCAACGGAAAGAAACAAACAATATGTAGCAAACAGCAGAGTGAGCTGCCAGAAAGGCCTCCTGAGGTTAAGGGCATGGTTGAAGCCTGTTTCAAGTCAATAAAGGGAAGGGACAACAGCGTGAACAGCACCAACAACGCAGCTCCTGATACGCAGCGATACACGTCACACTCTGCTCGTCTGATCCAGAAACAGCTCACAACAGTGTGAAACAGGCACCAATGATGATCCAGTTCCTCCGCGCTTCACTCTCTGCTCGTCTGATCCAGAAACAGCTCACAACAGTGTGAAACAGGCACCAATGATGATCCTCCGCGCTTCACTCTCTGCTCGTCTGATCCACAAACAGCTCACAACAGTGTGAAACAGCACCAATGATGATCCTCCGCGCTTCACTCTCTGCTCGTCTGATCAACAAACAGCTCACAGCAGTATGAAATAGGCACCGAAACAATGATGATCCTGATCTTCTGCGCCTCACATCACGTCACGCTGCTTCACGACCTCTCTGCTGTCTGAGCCAGTTGGATGTTTTCAATGAAAATGACTGTTTTCTCCAAATGAGGCTCTTTAAACAGTTATCTACATCAGGTAAGATATTTATTATGTGGCTGTTTCCTTATCAGCCCAAAAAAGCCACCTCCAAGAATAAAAATGAAAAAAGAATGAAAAAACAGCAAGTCTCAATGGAGGAGGTGAAGCTTCAGCTTCAAATTGATCCTCAGCTCGGTTCAGTCCTGCTCCCATTCAGATCAGGCACTTCAAAGCAGCCGCGTGCAGCCGCACGTCTCTCAGCTGAGCACAGAGCGCGGCTCCCACCGTGATACCACGGAGATGTACAGATCCTCCTCTTTGGGTAACGGGTCACAGCTGAGAACGGCTTTAATGCAAACAAAGTCCCCCACAGCCAACTCGGTTTTTTTTCTGGTCCAGGTTCGGCCAGGTACACTCCCCCCCCCCAAACCACGAGGTCATTCAAACAAAAGGCAGCAGAAAAAATCAGTTTTTTTCACACATGGTTATATTTAGAAGTTGGGATGTGGCTATGTGTATGCATATATCTCTTTTAACTGTCTGCAGTGTTATGATGAAAAATGGGGTTAATTTTAATTTCACAAGGTTTTTTAAGTGTCTACATCAAGTAATCTGATATCACTGAGCTGATCATACATATTATTATATTCCTATATTTGCTTTTATGTCTCGCTGTTCTCAAACCCAATGTTGTCTTTCTACGCCTAAACACCATTCACCATCATAGTGAGTCCTAGTACCAGAGATCCAAACACACTTCTAAAATAGACTGCCATCAATTAATTATAGATGAGCTGCTTGGATCTATCTGTCAAGTAGTGTTAGTTTTAAGCCTGAATAGGGAGGAAAGTGAAGATATTCCTCATAAAAAGTAAATTTAAACGATGCATTTTGTTGAACCATGTTCAAATCATGAGGCTAGATTAAAATTTTGGAGGAGTCAGTTGTTCATTGACATGTAACTCATTTCTAAATTTTTCCCCATAAAGGTTGTTTATTCGACACTGGCTGACCAAGATAAACCAGGAACAAAAAAAAAATCATGACTGTAATTTTTAATTATCTTTAAAAACTCTGGGGAAAAAAGTGTTTGGGTTAACTTTGTAGATGCTTTTTTTCAATGTATTATTTGATAAAGTATTGAAGTAGCTAACTTTAAAGGTTCTATGTGTAACTTTCTGTAGAGTGCAGAACTTAGAAAAATTTTCAACAGGCAAAGCATTCTGATCCCTCCCCCTCAGAGCCATATATGGCTCTGCTCCCCCTTGCTCTGCTGAAATTCAAATTCAAGCTCTGTTTTTATTGGCTGATTCAAATTCAAGCTCTGTTTTTATTGGCTGGTTACAAACTCTGTTTTTATTGGCTGGTTAATGGCGGGTCACTCTGTGTTTTTAGTGTTTTTATAAATGCTGATAGAGAAGCAAGGGGACTATAGTTTTTTTCAGAGATTACTTTGTCTAACACCAGTCTGTCAGTAGATAGTGACAGAGTGAAGAAATATGTTAAAAATATATTGTTAGAAAAGTTACAGACTGCATTACAAAGTTACATAGTGCAGCTTTAAAGCAAATATAGTCCCTCACTTATTGTGGGCGTTACGTTCCAGACCCCTTGCTATAGGCAAAAATCCACAATAGGAATGCTGTATTTATTTTAGTATTTATATATTTTAAGGTTTTATAAACTAGGGATGCAAATCTCTGAGTCTGGCCATTCAATTTGATCCTGATTTTTGGTGTCACCATTCAATTCAGAAACAATTTTCGATTCAGAAATGATTTTCGATTCAGAAACAATTTTTCTATTGAAATTGTCATACATTTTGTTTAAATTATGTATTGATAGGATGAAAGATTAAACAACAATGTAAACAAATCGAACATTTATTTAAAACTATAATTTTAGTTTCCTTACTGTATCAAATATTTTTGCATCATTTTATATTTATACCAAAAATAGGAACACAATAAAGGAGTGCATAAAATCCTGTATCTTAAATTACCAGCAATTTGTTAGCTTAGCTGCCTGGCTTTTTCTCAAAAAAAAAAAAAAAATAAATAAATAAAAAAAAAAAATCTAGGAACAATTCAGCCATCCAGCCATCCATCATCTTTGCCCCCTTCTTCCTTTTTGGGTTGCGGGGGTCACTGGTGTCCATATCCATCTATCACTGGGCAAGAGGAGGAGGACACCTGGACAGGTCGCAAGTCCATCACAGATAAATAATTCAACATATATAAATACAAAAGTAAACAGACTTCAGCCTACCATAGTATATTAGCCTTTAACTCATAATAAAATACAAACTTCACAGTTTTTTTAACCATATTGCACTAACATTTGCTATATTTTCAAAACTTAACCTAATATGAAATATACATACTTCACAGTTTGTATTCATATTTGGTAAATTGTTAACAAAATTTCAAAACCTCTGCAAGTCTGCAGAAAAAACACTTTCTGAACTGTAATTTATAAACCATCTAAATTGTTTAGAACTGGCTCCAGGCGATGTATCTCATCTGTCCTCTCTTCAACCTGTTAAAAAGACAATTTACATTAAGTTTTTTGTTCAACTTGTCTAGATACGTTTTTGTATAATATGAGAAAAAACAGAACTGTTTGAGCTGCAGCTGGTAGCATTAATCAGAGCTTCTCTCACTTTATTCTTTGTTTCATGGTAGGGAGTTGGCACTGCTTTATCGCTAAAAAAAGCTAAATGACGGCATAACGCACCTTGGGTCAAGCGTAATAAAAAATAAACTGAAACCTCTCGCCTTTGACTGAGCTGTATGCTCATAAATCCTTTGTGGTATAGCAAGCAATGGAGTGGGAAATCTTCACAGCTCTTGGGGAATTAGCTGGAAGTTTGCTGCAGATTTCACTGGTCTGCTGCTTCACTTTTCATGTTCCTTGCGTGAATTGTTGTATTTCCAAAATACTGTACCACATTTTTATTTTACACTTCTTGCAAACAACTGTGCTCTTGTCCAGCTCTGTTTTCCCCAGAACATTGTAGAATCTGAAATGACTTTACACTGACTTTAACAACGAAGGATCGGGTTGAATCGCGCTGTTCTCCCGCTCCATGCTAGAAAACTCAATTCAAATAAAGGGAGCTGGCTAACTAGCTTGCTGTACGGTAGCCTACAAAGCCACATTCTACAGTGACAGAT
>JBBPBX010059970.1:0-14437 GCA_038048925.1 Garcialebias charrua
TAAACTGTCTAACAACATAGATTTGTCTCTGACAAGACCGCAGTTCGAGCGTTTATCACGAACATACTAGAAACTAACTCTAAAAGGTAGTTTTCAGTTAAATACTGAATGAAATAAATCAGTCTCCACGTGATAAATTAAGACTCAAAGCTGCCCCCTGTTGGTTAAAAGACGTTGACAGATGAGTTTTCTCACAAACATCATAAAAAAGTCAGCATTTTATGGTGAAATTACCAGCTTTAAAAAATTGTTCTGTACACAAACAAAAATTCCTGTTTATTTTAAATAAAAATTTTAGAATAACAAAGGTACAGACGAACAATTTATGCTCATTTTAAATACTGAAGAGATTTAGAATAACACTCAAAACAGCAATTTTTATTTGATTTTCAAATTAAATAAAAAAAAAAAAATGATGGAGAACAGAGCGTTTCCACATTAAGCTCTTCGCATCTCTGAATTTTAAACAGAATTGGTGTGCACAACTGCACACTTTTAGTTAAAAATCGCATTTTTAACGTTTTTCTGTGTAAAATTAATGACTCCACTGTCAAATGCAGTACGAAATCAGTTTCACTGAGACTGCAAGACATCTTTTTAAAGGCATGCTCAAGCAGCATCCTGTCACATTTTAGTGAAGTCATTGCATTTAAGTCAGCCCTCTTTTATAAGCGTTTGAGTAAGAAAAAACGGAAATCAGGCTGCTTGGGTTAGTTAGTAACTGTTGTTTGAACGTAAGTTCTATTTTAAAGTTAACACTGCAAGAGTGCATTTAACTTTTACAAAGTTCATTGAGGGTAAAAACCTGAAAAAAGGTACCTATGAATACTTATTACACAGTGAAACGCGTAAACCTCAGCTGATTAGTTTATTTGACTCAGTGCTACATTAAAAGTGAATATTTATTTGCAAACACTAACATGAGAACAATCTTTTGATTTTTTTCACACAAAATCAAAACTAAAAGATGGGAGATAACAATTATGATCAAGCTTTACAGCTGCTCACAGCAAAGCTTGAATCGTTAAGGCTTAGTAACATTCGCAGAAGAGAAACTTTTCAACAAGAAAAACTTAAGTTAAAACGTGAGATCAAACAAAATCAAAACAAAAAGATGGGAGATAACGATTGTGATGAAGCTTTACAGCTGCTCACTGAAATACTTGAATTGTTAAGGCAAGATAACATTCGCAGAAGAGAAAATTTTCAACAAGAACAACTTGAGTTAAAAAGTGAGATTGAGCAATTAAAAATAAAACGGCGTGCTATAAATGGTTTTGATGTTCGTCAACTCCCTGACCCGATCTGGTTAAAAACAAAACCAGAGCGTGAACTACATTACCAAGACAAGGTCAAATCCCACTCGCTGGAGCTGGAAGGGACAAGTTCATCAACTCCCTCTCCTAAAAAAGGCGAGAAGAAACATGTTTTTCGAACTAAAAAACCACGACATGAAGGTGTCCGCTGGAACAATGACCCGAAGTGGTTAAGAGACCCAATATGGTTGAGAAGGACGAGCACACGCCCTGTCCCTGCACCTCGGACAAAGCTGCCCGAGATAAGCAAAAAACCACAAACGGTGGATGTCCGCTCTTTAAGTGACCCTCCGCGGTCTACACCGAGCAAAGGCCCTGCCCCTGCACTGCGGACTGGACAGTCCGGGAGTAGCAAAAGGTCACAGAAGTTCCAGGAAAAAGGCAACGCACCACTAAGCTCTGAGGAGATAGTGGACAAAAGTTGGTTGTTTGAAAACTTGAATGATATAGAGGATGACCAAACTGGTACAATGAGTGACCTTGTCTTTGATAACTCAGAGCACATGGATAACTCAGAGCACACAGTTAGTGACAACAATAGCAAACGACAAAGAGAAAAACTTCTCAAAAGAGGCCTTGAGCTACAACATCAGTTTAAACAATCAGTGATGAAACAGTGCGCTGTAACTGCTGTTGAGGCTCACATGCAAAACAAAACACCCACTGAGGCGTGCCTAGGTCAAAAGGTCGTATCCCAGTCGCAAAAAAGCGAGAATGAACACTATCGTCTCAAAGGCCTTCTGACCTCAGAAGTGGTGGAGAACACGCGTCGGTTGTTAAAAGAGTTGGATAATACTAGCAAGAATGAACAAGATTTTCAAACTGACATACACCGAAATGTTGGTACCAGTTGGAACAGTGACTCAAAATGGTTTAAAGGGAGCCCCGCCCCTGAAGCACCTCAGATTGAAAAATCTGAGACAAGCAACGAACCACAAAAGGTAGGTGTTCACTCTCTAAGAGACCCACAACGGTTCAGATCGAACCAGATGGGTGAAAACCAAGGTCAATCGGTGGGTGGACTTCAAAAGAAATTGAAGGATGAGGACCTATACTCATGTAACTATGCGTGGTCCCAACAGACACCCCCGAGCCTTGGAACTGCACCTCCCGCGCCTCGAACAGAACAGTTCGAGACAGGCAAAGAGTCACGAATGTCCCGGAATAATGGCCCAACACCTCTATGCTCGGAAGAGACAGAGGAAGTAAGTAGTTTGTCAGTAGATTTGAATGTTACTGTGCTTGACCAACCTGATACAATGAGTGGCGTTATCATTGATAATGACACTATCAACATTGACCAACCTGGAGCGATGTGTAGCACTGTCTTTCACAAAGACTCAGAGCACACAAATAACTCAGCGCACACTACTACCAACATTGCCATGGATGTTGACAGCAAACCAATTGCTGACACACAACAACATCCTGAAGGTCATGATGCTGACAGCCAACAAGATGCTGACAGTAAACAAGATTACACAGACAGAGTCACACGTGAACAGAAACGTGGGCCAAGACCTGTGAGGTTTCTGTGTAACTTTATACAAAGGGGGGTGGCTAAGAAAGCTTACCTGCCTATCACACTGGAAGGTGTCCTTGAGCGTGAAGCCCTCCTGGATGGCAGTTCTGATATAACTATTATGTCGGCCAAGCTGTTCGAGGAGCTGAGGACCGCCGCTAACGGTGTTGACAGGCAAATACCCTTTGAGAAATGTGCTATTGAGCTACAGGGTCTCGCAGAGACGAGAACAACCCTAACAGCTATGGCTATGGTTCACATGCAGATTGGCGAAATGACAATACACCACCCGGTGTACGTGTCTAAACTTGACTCATTCCCATTTTTGGTTGGCCAAGATTTTATAAACCGCTTCAACGCGATTATAGATTATGGTCGACGGAAAATGTGGAGCACAGTGAGAAAACCCCTGCCAATAAAAGTGCTTCCTAGTTGCGATACAGACTGCCTAACCGCAGGTACCGCAGAGGACACAAGGGACTGCTCATCCGAGGACGAGAGCCCGGTAAGTGAACCTTCAACTACAGGTGAGACAGAAGAGACCCAAAAGTTGGACCAAACTCTGGCCCAACAAGAGAACCTCCTCTGTGAGCTGACACATTCAGCACTCCCTGACCACTGCCTACCACAGGTAGTGAAAGGTGTTGAGATCAAAGGATCCCACACCGATGACGCTGTACTGTCCTCGGAGACAGGTAATTCGGCATTCAACCAAGCTTTCAATGAAACCTTGGTTCAAGGGCATCTGAGTCCAGAAGATGACAGTCAACCAAACGCTGACAGTCACTTGGACATCATTGTTGCAGATTACGAGGACCCCTCATCAGACAAGAAGGGGGCAAACTCACATTACCTACCACAGGTAGAGAAAGGTGTGGAGATCCAAGGACCCCACACCGAGGTTGCTGTACTGTCCCCTGGGACAGGTAAATCGGCTATCAGCCAAGCTTTCGATGAAACCTTGGTTCAGGGACATTTGTGTCTAGAACTAGTCAGAAATGACATAGTTTTTACAGACTCAAAGAGCCCCTCTTCAGTCAAGAAGTGGGAAGACACACACAACGACAGTGACCCGTCGCAGTCTGTACAATCAGACACACCTGCGACTGCGCCGACGGTTGTGACACACCTGAATTACACGGAACGAGGTAAACGTAAGAAGATACGTTGGCCAAAACCTAAACGATTCCTGTGTACCGTCTTCTCTCAGCTGCGCGAACAGCTTAAACTAAACGGTGGCATCCTAACTTGTGCCCATGGACGGACGTCCTCACCTGTGTTCGTGGTCCCCCATGACCAAAGGGGGGTGATGTTAGGCCATGCCAAAGACAAAGATTTGAATGTACACCTCAGAAACACTTTTGCTTTCGCCCAGAAAAACCTGGAAAAATCCGCTGAAGGACGTAAGGCGTACTATGACCAGAAGGCCTCTCACAATGAACTCCAAGTGGGAGACAGAGTCTGGTACTATACGTTCGCCCCAGCAACCGGGAAAGGAGGGTCCGAGACCGGAACTCTCGCCCGCAAACTAATGCCCAGGTGGACTGGACCTCATCTGATAACAGACAAAGTGTCCTCAGTCGTCTACGAAATCAAAATCAGCAAAGGCCGCAAAGAGCCAATTGCTAAATGGGTACATCGAAATCAGATCAAACCTTACAAGGCGTTCAATGACTCCACAAAAGACAAAGATCTCACAAACTCACCGACTTCATGGGATAATAAGGTCGTCCAAACACAAGTTAGTAAATAAACTAATCAGGTTTAAACTACCATATTTCCCACCCTATAAGTCGCATTGTCCAATTTGAACTTAGAAACGCTAAGCCTAAAACCCACAACAAAAAACTAACCTTAACAACCGTTTAAATCCACGAGATTTAATTTGACCTCGGTCATAAAGTTGAGACCTGTTTTTCTTGTGTGTTGCACTTTGGAATCTGACGACAAGAGTGTGTCGAAGCAGTGAAACGTTGTTTCCTTGTTGTTTAGTCATTACTGTTGTCATTAGTTGAGATATTGTTTGGTTCTGAACACTCCCAGCCAAAAAGGTTTTGTATTAACATTGGTTAATGAATGATATGGATTTAACTATGCCAACATGCAGTTCGTTTTGTTAAATCTCAATCGTCGAAGAGTCAATGTAGTTTAAAGCTACTCAAGGTACCATAAACTACACTGGTCTCACAATTTCTAAATTGAACCGATTCGATCGTTTCTATTCTAGATTATCTATTCATTTTGATGAGTCTCGCCATAGACTTCAAAATTTATTAGGAATACCAAATCCTACGTCGTTCGTCTAAAAGACAACAGACATTTAGATCAAACTATATTTCATTTTTTATTTTAGTTTAACCTAAACTAAGTAATGAATGGAGGAATAGTTTGGAATTAGAGGCCTTCGTTACAGAAGCCCTCCAAAATTTTATAGGTACAGATCCCTATATCTAATTTTACAGAATTGATCCACCCCTTAATTGGTAATTGTAGCTGATCTAAACCATGATAGCTTACATACCAGGTGCATATAGGTAAGGCTTAATGTAAAATCCCAATCATAAGCCCACCTTAAAAAACCACATAATTGCATGACACATAGAACCAGAGTGGCACTGACTGGAAACCAACCAGCCAACAACCTTCGATGTGGGGACCTGCAGCTCCAACGCTTGGTCTTCAACCTTCATCCAAGGGTCGCCTCCTCTGCGTCAATCGAGGGATCCCCTCTACATGCTGATTATGAAAACAATTGTTGCTGATCAATCAACAAAACTAATCGTTGTGGAATTACCGCTGTGGATTATAAGACTTTGTTTTCCAAAGGATCACAGACTTTGTTTTCCAAGAGTTAACAGACTTTGTTTTCCAAAGGATTAAAAGCTTTTCGCAATGGGATTACCTCCGAACAGTATGGAATTTCAAAAACTTTATGGGATTATAATTTTTGATTTTTCTTTTCCACTTACTGGATTACTTCAAGATCAAAGACAGTTCAAGGTTTCCTTTCGTGTTGGACCCCATCCCCAAGGACTGGCGATGGCTTCCAAAAGGGGGGAGATGTAGTGGGCATGACCTTGTCCACTTTTAAGACACCTGTGTACTTTTGAACTGTCCAGTGATGACCTTTACTGACCTCTCAGTAAAGCAAGACATTTACTACAAAATCATTCATTTAGCTGTAATCTGATAAATATAGTCACCAAAAGAGACTATTTCTATCTTTGATTTTAGGCTGATGTGATCAAAAGAATAACTTTTGTCATTTTCATGATGTGTGCTTTTAAGCTGTGTCATTCTGTAAGAGTTAAACTGTGTTCACTGCTGTGTTTAAAGGTGAAGCCTTCGGGTCACAGAGACCGGACGGTTTTGTTTAGAAACTCAGAGACAGTCTCATGAGCAGGGCTCCAGCTTTATCTATCTTTTTCCTAAACATTTCTCTCTGCTGCTGCTTGTAACCTTGGGTTTGATAAGACAAATGAACTCCTCGACTGGTCCTTCCTTAAGTACTAGTCTAAGCTTTTGCTAAAGGCTTCAGAGTTGCTGGGAACTTCCAAGGGATGTGAACTTTCCCAAGAGCTGGACACGTGTGGTCAAGAGCTAACGACCGGCGTCTTCAGCTAAGGACTGATAACAGGCTGTTATGAGTCTACTTCGAACAAGCGTAAGATCAAGAACTTTGTCTATTCCTTCCTGGAATAAGTTTATCTTGAAGTCAGAGGCCTGAAGCTGACATATTCTCTGATGACCAAGCGAAAACCAGGAGACGTTGGAAAACGTAAACCAGAACCCTGCTTGAAGGTATTGTACTGGTCCCCACAAGGACCCGTACATCTGAAAAGCTACAAGGTCTTCCCTCTTACCGGGCGGTCGTCAAAAGGTAAAGAGCTGTTTACAAAACGTACCTGGATTTTAGCAGAAGTCGGAGGAGAAGTGTCACTCTGGTATCATGCTCATGATAATTTCTTCTTAAATCTTTCCTCCTACTCTTTCCCCTCTCTATCTAAGCTGGAAACTATAATTAAGCCGAAGAGCCCACAGACTAAATATGTTAACATCCAATATTGAAGTCTGTTGTGTTGAATTTAAGTGTGCCGACGTTTTAAATTGAAAGAAAGTGAAATCATGTCAATCAAGTGTAATGGTGTTAATTTAGTTGATTTATTTTAAATAAATGATAGTGTCTCTGTGACATATCAAACTAAGTTAACGTCTTTGTCACTTAATGGCTTTGTGTATTTATCCATCATAAAGATCACAGAAATATTGGGTAAACTGAAAAAGAACAGAATCCGTGAATTTACTATTCAATCTGAATAAGTAAATTAATTAAGGTAAAGAGGTCAGTATTAATATTGACCTCCTCATAACCCCTTACATCTATGTTGAGCATTTACAGCTGTAGTCACGGGATTCATTATTTGATAGGCTGGTTGGTATAACGGAGATATTGTGGGTTGTAACATGCTCATTGTAGTGGAGAGTGGTTGCCTGGTGTCAGCTCCAAACTGTGATGTAGATGTTAATGTAACTGGAAGAGACCAGGTTGTATTAGCTTGTAGTACTGTGTTGTACTGGCTTGCCTTATCGACTGCCGCCGCTGGGGAATGACACTGTGCGAGCCCGAGTGCTGAAAGTAGCTGGCCATCTTGAATAGCAGACTTGGTCTGCAGGCTGAGTGACTGCAGCTGCTGTGCATTGGCACCTAGATTGTCATCCTGATGAGGGGCAGCATAAGACATTAGCGACTGAGGAAGGCTGACCTGGTAGTCCTGGAGGTGAGCTGGTAGCTGCCGTGGCCGTTCTGTTAATCTTGATGTGTCCATTTTGCTGATATGAGTGAAATAATCTGGCACGAAGGACCATTTGTTGTGGAGAGTTAGGACTGTATGATAATTTTGAGGAGATTAGCTGGAACACTTCACCCACACAGACATTCCAATCAGAGAGCGAGTCCGGACACAGCAAGACAGTTTTTCCTTGGAGTTTAATTAGCTATCCAGTTCGTTTACAGCATGAAGTTTCCCTTTTATGAGCTGTCTATCCTTCATAACTGATAGTAGCTGGTATTAACTGTCCCTTTTCTGTCTGTCTGGTATCTGAAATAAAAGAAAACGGCTAAAATAAGAACAGGCTAACATGTAGCTTAGCATACCCTTAATATTACAATAAGACAGGACCTTAAACATGAAATAAACACTTCTTGGGCTGTCTCATATTTGCACCAAAAATCGCCACCCCATTTGCATATGAAAAGAAGAAATTAGCACTCATTAACAGTGCATTAAACTCACCTTTGTCACAAACGCAGACAGACATCAACGATAAAAAACACCAACGGCTATAAAAACCAACAGCTTTTGCTCAGCTCTATTATATCCCCAAGGACCGCTTAGCTGTCTAACAAGATGCCTGATGTAAAAAATACGAATTAGCAGTCTAACAAGATGCCTGAACAAAACAATGCAGAAATTCTAGGGAATTTATAACATCAAAAGATCTAAATATTCTGATCAGGGAGATGGGCATGTTTGATGTCTGGAGGGACCTCCATATAAAAGAAAGAGAATACACTCACTACACACAAAGTTCACTCTAGGATCGACCTGTTCCTGATGAACACCATAGATAGATCATGAAGGAATGCCTAATTGGAACGTCTGATATTTCTGACCACAATGTTATCTATCTATCCATCAGCCTATCCAATAGACCTAAAACAACAATATGGCGCTTAAATATACCGTATTTTCCGGACTATAGGTCACAGCTTTTTATCATTTTTTCATGGCCTGCGACCTATAGTCAGGTGCAACCTATATATGGCTTTTTATAAAGTAAGCTGATTTGTAATCATTTATTAACAAAAATTAAACTGAGACACACTATTACAATAATGTCAGCTAACAAATATATTTTTTAGGTGTTTATCCTGCTAAAATTATTCATTTATTAAAGAAAAGTTCAGCTCAGACACATATTTGCTATAATTTTTTATCAAACAATTAATTGTTTTTAAGTGTTAATCTTAATTGTTTTTAAGTGTTAATCTTCTTGCTGTACGCTCCTGTGGAAGAGGCATTTGCAGCAGAGCTAAACACGGTCCACATTTTGACGTCGGTGCAACCTATATTCAGGTGTGACCTATATATGGATTTTTCCAATTCATTGGCAATAATAGACCTTTTACCAGTTGACGTCATCGCGCAAAGCTCGCCAGAAACGAGCGTTCTGATTGGACGACAAAAAGCCGAAACCGGATGCCGGGGGGTTAGGAAGGAGCCGAGGAGCTTCGTAATGATAGAGAGTTGTAGAAGCTTGATTTCTTAAAATAGTGGACAACAACTGGTGAAAATGCCTGAACATTGTGCCGCAGATACGAGAGGAGGTGATTATGTGCGCTGATGGAAAATGGGGAACTCCTTCAGGCTTTTTGCGAATGTCCAGCAGGGTGAGCCGTTGTGTGTAGTTGTCAACAACCTGTATTATCCAAGCGTCAGAAATAAAAGTTTTAAATTTCTCACACCAATACTTCTGATATTTAGACTGGTTTGGTTATTGTTACAGGTTCAACATCTTCTGTTAGCTGCTATAACTAGCGCCACATCTTCATAAGAGCTGTCAGTGCACAGTATGTAAACAAAAACATGACGTTTGAGTCACACAAATGTTCACAGCGTCCTTATTTGATTTCTGTAAACTATGTCTTAAATTAAGCCTGAGACAATTGGTGATGTTGTGATGTGAAAAATAATAACTATCCCAAGAGATACATTTATTAGCTTTCCTAGGGAAATTTAATTATCTTTGATTTACTAATGCACTTATGCTGTTTATACAGCTTACACTTTAGACGTAACATGTGTGAAAATCTTAAATATATTACAAACAATATATTTTGCATGTGAATTCCATAATGACACATACAATAGTTGTATATTGTGTTTGTGATTGTTTTTGCAGAGGAGGTGGCTGCAACCATGTTGGAAATACATTCTAAACCAACCTGCACCCTACCTTGTACATGGAAGAGACCAGCCCAAAAACGAACTGCACCTGCTACTTGGATGAGCTGCAAGTTTTAAAGTGAGTTTAATCAGTGTTCCTGAAGACATTTCATATTACGCTTATAACACAAATACCCAGAAAGGTGACTTTCAGTGAAACTTCACCAACAACTGGAATAATACAATATCACTTATCTTGTCTTATCCCAGTCAAAAAACTATTCAACATTGTACAATTGTAGTTTATTGTATTGTGTTAATTATTGTTGTTTTCTAGTGGCACTAGATAATAAATGCAATCACATATGTACGGTTTTAAATGTTTTCTACAATGGTAAGATCTGGAATAGTTTTTTGACATTTTTTAAAAAACACTTCTACAAACAGATTTGCTAATATGTGTTAGATATCAACCACATTTTTCATGTTGGTGTCATTTAAGGCATGACATCTGTGTTGAGAAGTTTTCCAGGAGAACGCTGAACAGCCTGCGTTTTGACCCACGACATCCTGATGACCGGAATGAGCCCACCATCACTGCTGGCTGGTCTTCACAAGGACATTTTGAGCGTGGAGCCATTCTTGACCTATTGCAGGTTGTAGTAGTAAACATTAAAAACCAATAACGCTTATCTGTATGTTTCTTTAATTCCTTTATTTTGTCTAGATTTTAAAACTACATGTTTTTTTTTTTAAGATATGCTCAAAGACCCTGGCTGCAGTTCTCGATCCAGACTCTCCGGCAGATGAAGTAGCTGACGACCGAGGCCCCTGTTCAATCTCCACGCCATCAGAGAGACCTGCCAGAAGTTCAAAACATCTTTAAATGTCTCACAAGCACACACATTATTTATATAAGTCACAAACAGAAACAACACATACCAGAAGATCAGAACAAGCGCTCAATACAAAAACAACTGGACTTTATTTGTTGCAGAAAACGTTTCACCCTTTCTGCAACAAATAAAGTCCAGTTGTTTTTGCATTGAGCGCTTGTTCTGATTTTATCATGTCCTGGACGACTGAGAATCTTCACCAGCACATACCAGAAGATGTGTTTGTGTTTGTCATTTCACTTGTTAAGGACAGCAGCCTAGGACAGACAGTAACCTGCTAATGTTTTTTTTTAATGATGCCTTCTCTGACAACTTGGAGACTTTAGACAGTGTAATGTTTATGTTTTTTTTTTGCTAAGTCATTGGATGACCAGAGAGCTGAACTAGAGAACAGCTCTGACAACAGCAGAGTCACAAAGAGGATTTTCTTTCAGCCTGGTTAGGTCACCATGATAAGAGAGACTGACCTGTTTTTGTTGTAAACGCTCTTTCTTTATCTAGAGAGATTCAAAATCATAAAATGTGACTAAAACAGCATTTGTATATTAACAGATTAAAAAATTTAACTAAAAAAAAGTTCCACTTCACTAAAAGTCAAATTAGAGCACAGATGCTTTATATTTAAAGGTTGGTGTGTTCATTTCTAAATTTAATGTACTACAATCAATGTGTTTTGGGATGTGTGGACTATTTCATTAATCAATTACTGTAATAAACATGGATTTGAATACAGTATATAAATTTGGTCAAATTGGGGAGGGAATGACTGAGCCAGCTGAGGAGTGCTGTGAGTTTTCATTGGATTAGCGTGATGTCCTTCAAAAACTTCAACAAATGTGATGTCACGGTCGACATAATTTATTTAAAATATATATATTTGGATCATGACATGCCAGTTAGACGCTGCCGGAAACACCTGTACTTACAAAGATATTTTTACTTTATTGCACTTACTGCTAAAAAAGGTCACAACACTCCTTGTACAATACATACCTCTTCCTCAGTGAACTGCTGTGTCTGGATGCTGGATGCAGAAAATGGGGCAGGTTCAGACTAGCTTCCCTTTTTCCACCTCTGACTTGACATCAAACCCTTTGTCAGCATGGAGTTGTTGGCCAGTTGCTGCTGTAAAACAAAAAGTATTAATTCATATTTGACAATAAACAAAACAGTCTTTTGTAGAGTTAAACTGTATGCTTATACACATTGATGACAGGATTGCTTTTTTTTTCTGTGACAGCATGTCACCGATACGGTGGCCCTGAGGTGCAAAACACATTAACAAATAAGGCTAAACACTTATTTGTTAATGTGTTTTGCACCTCAGGGCCACCGTACACCGATGCTCCCAGCAAAACTGTGCACAGTGTTTGATGCTGTTTTATTCACCTGTTATTTCTTCAGGGGGGTTGAACAGACTAGCTTCCCTTTTTCCACCTCTGACTTGACATCAAACCCTTTGTCAGCAAGGAGTTGTTGGCCAGTTGCTGCTGTAAAACAAAGTATTTATTCATGTTTGACAATAAACAAAACAGTCTTGTGTATAGTTAAACTGTATGCTTATACACATTGATGACAGGATTGCTTTTTTTTCTGTGACAGCATTTCACCGATGCTCCCAGCAAAACTGTGCGAATAACTTACAGAAACAGAGAAATGGCTGAAATGTTTTTAAAGTCAGACCTCAAATAATGTTAATAAAACATGTTTGTCTTGTGGAAACTACTACTGTATATTTTTTCAACGCAGAAAGAGTTCAAATGATGACAGCTAACAGTGCAGTGGTCTGTTCATTTTTATACAGCTGCATGTTTTATGCTATTTTATTCACCTGTTATTTCTTCAGGGGGGTTGAAGGAAGAATCTCTTTGCATGTCGCAGGTTGAAACTTCAACACAGGCAGTGGACTGAGGAACAGCGAGGTCTCGTAGTAGACCTAGCTAGCTGCTAGCTTAGCAACTGTCCAGTAGCATTCTGCTGCGGGAGGTTGTTCTCTGTTTTGTCTGTTTCCCATATCCAAGATGTAATGTAGGAACGTAATCCACGGAGCTTGGATCACCACCATCCACGGATCACCACCATCCACGGAGCTTGTCACCACCGCGACCGTTGGCAGTAGTATTGACGCGTCACCCCCAGACTTCCGGAAAATTCTGGAAAAATACGAGTGCGCATGCGCGATGACGTCAACTGGTAAAAGGTCTATTGGGCTACTTTTCTAGCTTGCCATCCTAAACTGAAAAAAAAAAAAAAAAAAACATTATTTGATGTTGCATTAACTTGTGTTTTTAAGGCAGCTTTTGAACTCGAGTTTTTAAGTTCAACCACCCTAATTTTTTAAACAGTGTATAGTATGTTTTACTCTTGAACTCATGCCAGTGTTTACATATTTGTAAGAAATTACAGGAAAACTGCTTGAACTAATCCATTTTTGTTGTTTGTATAACAACCAATAACATTCAGTTTTATGTCAGTTTTGGTCAAAGCTTTTATGAATAGATAATGTAACTGCAAGTTACATTATCTATTGATTGGCTTGAAAGAGCCGCTGAAGAGGGACCAAAGACCCGCATGTGGCTCCAGAGCCACAGGTTGAAGACCCCTGATCTAGAGTAATGTTGGTAGAATGTGTAATGAGATTATATCGATAAAACAAGCAGGATTGGACCAATATGTTCTACCGTATTTTCTGGTGTATAGGTCGAACCGGTGTATAGGTCGCATTGTCCAATTATCACCAATAGATTGGAAAAATCCCTAGATAGGTCGCACCTACCTTTAGCTCTGCTGCAAATGTCTGCCACAGGAGCGCATAGCAAGGCTTTCAAGAAGATTAACACTTAAATACATTTTTTTTGTTTGATAAAAAATATAGCAAATATGTGTCTGAGCTGAACTTTTCCTTAATAAATGAACGTAATTGTGAAACGAGATGGATTTAAAAATGTGTTTTGCCGAAAGTGATAACAAGCCATATATAGGTCGCACCTGAGTTTAGGTCGCAGGCCTTGAAAAAAACATAAAAAGGTGCTACCTATACACCGGAAAATACGGTACTTTCAGGACATCACTCCAGTTTCAAAAATATAAGTTTGTGTTAAAGCAGAGGAGAAGCGACAAGATCAAAACACTGGGCAACACAAGCATAGCGATGATGATATTAACAGGCCAGATAATTATTTAGTCTTTTTGAATGTACATTACAATTAATTTAGATTAGATACACACACACTAACAAGGTTAGCAGTCATTTTTGCTTCCATAAACACAGCGTATGGCATCACAACTTCCTCTGTACATGTGGGATGCTTCAGGGTCATGGACACTGTAGTCTGATAGCAGTACTGTATAAATAAAGGTTGAATGAATGAATGAATTTACATTATATGAACAACCATGCAAGAAAAAACCAACAACAACAGGATTTATTTTAAAAAATGGAATGAAGTATTAATACCTGCAGTATGAATGTAGATTAAGAATGTCAACATATTAAATACAGAAATAGAAAAGTCAAATATTCATAGATTGATTACATGTTTACTCAGTATTATTTATTTATTTGATTATTATATATTTTTTATATATTTTTTATCATGTGTACAGTCCCCACACATTTCAGCACAAAGCCTCAGTGTAGTCACAGAATCAGGAGAAACCAAAATGGACTAAAAAATACTGTAAGATATGTCCCCATTGTTTTCTTGTGTCTCGGGCACAATGGGGACATATGAAAAACAGGCTGCTAGATGACCC
>JBBPBX010059971.1:0-11002 GCA_038048925.1 Garcialebias charrua
ACAGAGAACTTTAAATGGATTAAGAATGTTAATAAGTGTTGGATTTGAGTGCAATGTAAGTGCAATCCATGGCAGGAGTTGAATCCACATCTGAAAAGGGATGCAAGCTTTTCACAACATATTCTGTAACTGTTTTGTGGCATTCTTCATTCAGTTACACTGACGTTTTTACCTTGGACAGTCACTGGTGAACACTGAAGCCATTTCAGGTCGTTTGTCTAAGAAAAAAAAACGAGCTAACGTTAGCATCGTGTTTGTATTTGAGCTGACTTACCGCTTTAAGCGGAGTATAACTTGTTAGCTGCCTTAATGTTGGTATGAGACGTAGTTTATTTATTTACCTGATGGAGCCGAGAGGTAGCGATTAGCGAAAAGTCCGGCGGAGCGTTTTGCAGACGGACCACTCTGCACTTCCGGTCGGATACGAAGCGAAAATAATCCGGTGGAGCGCGTCAAAGACGGGACACTATTTTACTTCTCCACCCTCCTTTGCATGATAGAAAATTATTGCAAGTGCTGCACTGACCTGACTGCTCATTTTTTATTAATTAGTACGCTTTCGATAACAGATGCACACTTCCGGTGGATTCTTCTTCGTTGGTTTTCGGCGGCGCTACTTCCGGTCGGCTAACTAGCATCGAAAATAGGAATCGCAAATTAATATTTTGAACGATTCCGGGAAAAACGGACAGTTAGTCCCGGTTCCGAACGATTCTCGATTCTCGATGCCCAACCCTAATGGTGAGCAAAGTTCTAGACTAGCTCCACACTGCCCGGTTCTCCTGTCACCTCGGCATCAGTCGCATGCTCCACCTGACCAAAGCATCTTTCTAGTGGCCAAATCTTCAGAAGGACGTCAAGGTGTTTGTCTCGGCCTGCACTACCTGCGCTCGGAACAAACACAACAACCAACCCCCCTGTTGGTCTCCTCCTACCACTCTCCATCCCCAACCGTCCTGGGACCCACATCGCCTTGGACTTCTGTTATGTCCTGCTATTGCATAAGAATGACAGCAGGGGGACCTCTGAGAAGGGATAGAAAAGGATATGATGTAAGAGAAGAAGAAGAAGAAGAAAGAATGGAGAATCTAACTGAGCTACGTCTGAGGTTGTTTTATTCTACTATTTCAAGATAGCAACACCACAACATTGGCGACGAAGATGGCTCTTTCTGTGCCTTTACCTGCTCCATTCATGCCATGCCCAGGGGGACCGGCGATACCGTTTCCAACATGGCTAAAGATGTTCGACAACTACATGTTGGTGATAGCTGCATCGGGAGATGGTTGGCCTGACGCCAGAAAGCGTGCGGTTCTACTTCATGCTCTGGGTACAGAAGGCCAAATACTTTTCTACAGCCTGCCGAATACTGGGGACACGTTTGCTACTGCTATTACTGCCCTTAAAGAACATTTTGTCCCGAAGGTGAATGTCATCGCTGAACGTCACAAATTTCGACAACGAACACAGAGGCCGGATGAGACGGTACAACAATTTTTAGCTTCTCTGCAGGAGTTAGCTGCTACATGTGATTTTGGAAACATGGAGGAACAAATGCTACATGATCAACTGATTGAGCGTGTTGCTAATACTCGCATCAGAGACAGATTATTACTTGAACCAGACCTAACACTTGCTAAAGCTACTACGTTGGCGTTGCAAATTGAAAGTGGATTAAGAGATGCTAACGTCCTTTCTGATGCTACCGCTGCTAGCGCTTCCGCTCCTGTGAGGGCCGTACAAAAGCAGCCAAAGCCAAGCCGCCGCTGGGACGCGAGGAGGAGGCCGCAGGACCCTGTCCCTTCCGCGACTCAGGTTGCTGCTACTACTCGCCGTTCCTGCTTCCGCTATGGATCTTTCGACCATCTTGCTAACAAACCTTCATGCCCTGCTGCTAAAACGACATGCAACAAGTGTGGTAAAGTGGGACATTTTTCACGAGTATGCCGTTCGACTCAAAAGGAAGTACGTGAAGTCGTCGTTAATGAGCCCACCGTTCTTTACATGAACAATGTAGTGCAAGACAAGATCCTCTGCACAGTTCAAGTGACTGTTAATGGACGATGTACAATGTGTTGAGCTGATTGTGGATACAGGCTCGTCGGTGTCCATTATACCAGAAGATATCTACCGCACCTACTTTTCTGACTGTATACTAACTGAACCTATATGTGACTGGCCATGGCAAAACCAGGAACAAGTCTCCCCTGGGTCATTTTGAGTTATTTACAGAATCTGAAAGTGTGGGTTCTAAGCTATCCGATGATGCCAAACACATGGCACTCAAAAAAAAATGAAGAAGATACAGCCATTTCAATGTTGACAATCTGCAAATAAGATTAGGGAGAAAACAGGCCTCAAAGATTTAGAAGAATGTCCCCATTCCAGAAGTGTTGCCTGGGGGTGTTAACAATTGCTGTTCATTAACATTAATTTGCCTAAACCCCAACCCCCAGCACTGACTGTCAACACAGACTCTGCCTAGGAAGGTGTGCAGAACTTCAGCTTTGCTGGCAAAATTCCTTTTGATCTTTTGAAAAAAAAAAACAAGAAAACAATTGTATTTTATGTTATTGTGACATGTTTTACACAATAATAATGTTGATTGTTGTGTCACATAGTTATTGTTACAGCCCACCCCAAAAAAATAAGGGTCACATCTAAGGAGGACACAGAAACTGATTCAACTGGGTTCAAACATATTTTCATTACAGGTAACCCTCGACATACGGCAACCCGGACCTACGAACGTATCATATTTAATAATTTAATAAAAATATGAAAAAAAAACAAAAAATAAAACTTTTTTTTTTGTTTGTGTTTAAATGTTATTGATTTCATGTGTACAGCACTTTGTTGCAGCTGTGGTTGTTTTAAAGGCTTCATAAATAATATTTTTAATAAAAATGATCATTTTTAATCATAATTGCGCAACTTCCGTTCGTTTCAGGAAATGCCGCGGCAGCCATGTTAGGTAGGTCTGTTGTCCCGGCAGCCGGCTGTGAGGACTGTGTTTGTTCCAGGATTGCCTCATATGGATAAATTACTAGCTGGAATCGCTCTGTGAACTCTGTGGACGTCTCAGCCTGGAGCAGCAGCAGATCGATCGCCGATCGCTCAGTCATTGCGCCGCACGAACACCAGCTCATGGCCAGCTCATGGCCTGGCTAACACACAGCTAGCAGAAGCTAACACAGGCCGCAGCAGCAGCCGCCGATCGCTCGCTCGCCCGCGCTGCTCCACCGGACAACAGCAACACATGGATTGGCTAAAACACACAGCTAATGCAGAAGCTACAAGCGGCAGCAGCAGCCGCCATTCACTCGCCGAACCACCGCAAGACAACAACGTTCAATGTTTGCAGAGCTATATAAACACATCTGCGTCACATTAAACCGTGGTCAAGTTAGTTTTACGCCGGACATTCCATCGAGCTCAGGGACTTCAGCGGTGTGTTTTTCTTTTTCATGCCGGATTGGGCGCTCTGATTACGGCAGCTGTTTCAGCTTCCGCCTGGGAGCTCCGTGGCTTCGCATCATATCATAATACAGCTACAATATAAAGCATGTAAAACACTAAAAACAGGAACATGTCTGTGTTGGTTTATGCCAAGAACTTAGCAGATGTAAAGCTATTTAATATTTAATTTAATTTATTTATTCATTCATTTAAAAGAGACAAAATAAAACATTCATCAAAAATAAAACATTGAATGAAAAGAGTGCAGAAAGAAGAAAAAAATCTTATATCACCCCATTATTTAAAAGAATATATAAAATAACTTTAAATAACTTTAAACAAACAATCACTTAACTCCATATCTGTAAAATTAACTGAATTATAACCATTTTTGAGTTTGGCTTATTTCAATTGCCTGCTGCAGCCATTTCATTTATTTCATTTATTCATTAGCACTTTACACAACCACGGTGGTGGTGACCAAAGTGCTTAACAAAAAACAGTGTAGTACTTAAAAAGACAGATTAAAAATCAGGAAAAACACAACATAAAAGCAAAAATAAAACCAGAAATGTCACCACATATTTAATTACTAAAAGCCAGTTTGAATAAAAAAGTCTTAAGCTTTGATTTAAAAGGGCCAAGTTCAGTAATCTGGCGTAGCTCAAGTGGGAGTGTATTCCAGAGTCGAGGTGCGGCCGCAGAAAAGGCACGGTCACCCCAACGTTTATATTTTGTCCGTGGAACAGAGAGCAAGAGTTGGCTATCTGACCTCAGAGACCTGGAGCGGGCGGGGAAACTTAACAACTCCGTTATATAAGTAGGAGCGAGGCCATTCAGAGCTTTAAAAACAAATAATAAAAGTTTAAAATCTATCCTAAAACGGACAGGAAGCCAATGTAGAGAGAATAAAACAGGTGTGATGTGGTCCCATCTAGGAGTGTTGGTTAAAAGGCGAGCTGCTGCATTCTGAACAAGCTGGAGGCGGCTCAGTGTTGACTGAGGCACACCAACATACAGAGCGTTACAATAATCGAGCCTAGAACTGATAAAAGCATGAACAGCCTTCTCCAAGTCGCAACGGTTTAAAAAGGGTTTGACCTTTTTTAAAAGACGTAAATAAAAAAATCCAGACCGGACAACAGCCATCTTCAATTCAAATATATCCAAAAGTTAATCAGCAGTAAAGAAACATCCGTTTATTATTTCTTGAAAGATTTTTCAAAATCTGTCCAGAGGGTCATGAGATATTTTGCTAACAGACCAACACCATTGATTGAATTGGATGTACTTTAAAAGTCAACCAGTCGTAGAGAGCCATTCAGTGATTATTTCTTGAAAGTTTAATCAAAATCTGTTCAGTTGTTCATAAGATATTTTGCTAACAGACAGATGCAGAATACAAACATAATTTCGGAGAAATAATCGGAGAAAAATACAGATTCGAAATCTTACTTGACTCTTATTTTTTTAAAGCAGTGATTAACCATTGTAACCAAAGAAAACAGTTTAAAAAATCAAATGAGAAAAATATAAAACATTTTACACAGTATTTGTATTGACTGAATAAAATATATTAATAAGCAAATAAAATGATAATGAAAATAACTGTTAGGTGAAGTCTTGGTTCAGTTTCTCAGTCCAAAATTATATACAGGTAACAACGTTCATCTGATGAACGTGCCCCTCTGACAAAACCTCTGGCCCCAGCTTGGCCCCACCAGTACAACTGGTCTAGAACCGCCACTGGATGACAGCAGCTGACAGCAGCGTGAACTGCTGATCCATCCGATCTTAACTGTACATTTTACCTTTTCAAACGGCCAGTTGAATCTGCATAATTGGTGCACCATTATCGTGCTTTAAATCTTAGTTTCTTTGCTGCGATTTGTAAAACCTAAAGCCAATCCAACGCGCGTGATTGCGCAATGCGCGGCTGGACACAGACCACGGCTGGAGCGCATTGCGCGGTGATTACGCGTGTCTGCTTTGTCTAATGAAATAAAGATAGTGGATGGATGGATGGACATGGATGGATGTATTATGTATGGATGGAAACTGATTTGCTTGCGATTTGCTTGCGAACGCAGTAAAAGCCTCTTTTTTTTTTCCTCGGGTCGGTCGGAAAAACAGCTGCAGCTCTGACAGCTTTGATCGGCTTTATTTTCCTTGTTCCTTGTGTTCACTGGGCAATCTATAGCTGTTAAGTAGCCATGTGCTTCTTTCAAAGCTGCAGTTTATTGGCCAAAACCAATGACAAAAGCTCCGATACCAGCCAAACAAGTCCGCATGTTAATCAGCTGTGAGGGTCCCCGCCCCCAGTACGCAAATCGCTGCGGCTTGTTTTTACTCTGAAAACAAACTGATTTCTAACACAAAGTTTATCGGTTTAAACACTTCTAAAGTGTTTTTTAAAGCATGGGATGGTTTCTTCACAACTTCAACTGGTATCCACCTCTTTCGCAAACAGCTCATGGAGGCCGCCATGACAGTCCGGTGCCGCCCCCTCCCGGGAGTAAACTTCCGGCGGAAGTCCTGTAGTGTTTGGTTTGCTGTGAAAAACAAGCCGGGACACCAGTTTAATTCCTCTCGTTTTTTAAATGTTTGGGGTTGTTTCTTGCTGGGTTAGAGGGTGTTACAGCCAGGTATACGTTTGAGCAACGCGCTGTTGTAAACGTGAAGGATCTACGTCCATCGGAGGAGCTGACAGCTGCTCCTTCCTCTGTCTGTGTCTGGCTCTGAGCTGCTGTCGAAGACGTCGCGCTCCGATCAACTTTAGTTCGGTAAACAAAATATTCTATATAAATCATTTTGTGAAACCATGTCAGAACAATATCGGAGTATAACCGTCTGTTTAGTAGCTGTTTTTTTTTTTTTTCATGATTTAGCGTCTGTACTGCTGTGATAATGCTGTGGTTAGCTTAGCATGTAGCTACTTTAAAGGCTAACTTCCAGACGGTAACACTCACAACAAAGTGCTGGTTCTTGAGCCTGGACTTTTTTTTGGGGCTGTGTTATTTTAGTTAAACTGTTATTTAGCTGGTTAGATATGATTGAGACAGTTTACACATCTTTTTTCAAAGACAGACCGTGTCAACAATGACTAGGCCTCAAAACCTGACCCGTCATTAAACCAGAGTTATTAAAGCACATTTAAAATAATGATGTAAATTAAAGAGGAGAAAAGTGCACATGAAGCTACATTTGTACTAAAATGTGAGTAAATAAAGAATTTACTTAACAAATCTGTCATTAAATAATATAACTGTGTGTTGCACACGTGTTTATACAGTATTATTTATATTTATTTATATTATTTAATGACAGATCTGTTAAGTAAATGCTTTATTTACTCAGTGTGTACTAATACTGTACTGTACACACTGTCTATGACAAGACAAGTTTTCTTTTTCTACTTTACAGAAGACTGAAGCCACGAGATCCATCCAGAGATAAGATCCTACATTAAGTAAATGCTTTATTTACTCATTTTAGTACAAATACTGTACTACTACTGTACACACTGTCTATGACAAGACAAGTTTTGTTTTTCTACTTTACAGAACATTGAAGCCACGAGATCCATCCAGAGATAAGTTTGTACACCTGGGTCCAGTCTCAGATCGTACACCTGGGTCCAGTCGCAGATCTACACCTGGGTCCAGTCTCAGATCTACACCTTGGATTCCTGTGGAGTTGGCTGAAATCGGACAGTTCCACATGAAGAGAAATCTGTTCAGTTTGCTGGTCTCCATCATTGCTTGTTGAATTGGTTTTGATCTTTATTCTGTGCCAATTCATTTTCATTAAGACAACACCACCCACAGTTGTCATATTGTACACTATTCAGTTTCAACTGTTTTAAATGTATAATTATAGCTTTTATTCTGAACTTTGTCAGTCTCCTGGGTGATGAAAACTTATAAGCAAAATGAATGTTTTTATGCTTTGCACATGGGAATAAAAACACTGGCCTAAGAACAATCAAGACCTTTAGTTTTTATTTATGTGTATTACAATGAGTAGTATGGGTGACATCACCAGTGCTTTAAGTGGAAAAAAATAAGTGCCGGTACCCTCCCTAATGTCATAATAATATGCATACCTGCAAACTCAGAAGGGATGAAAAAGGTGACAAACGTTGCGCCAACCCCCCCCCGAAAGATTTTGTAATTTTTTAACATGCTTCAGGTAAAAGTCATTTACTAACCTGATTTAGTCAAAGTCAAAGTCAACTTTATTGTCAGAACTGCAATATGTACAGGACATACACAGGATTGAAATTGCATTTCTCTCTCAGTCCCTCGGTGCAACAGTAACCATTTAAACACTAAACAATTAATAAACAAGCATAAAATGAATGAGGAAATAGGAAAGATTGTGTCAACCAAAAAATTAACAACCAACAACAGCAGCAAGTCAAATACAGCAGAACATTTTGCTAACAATGCGCTGCTCCGAGTCAACAGATGCATTTAAAAACTTAAGACTTATCTCTTCAGACAGGCTTTTGGTTAATTTTGTACATTGATTTTAGAGTTTGTTATGTTTTACCTTTCTGTATAGTACTTCTGTGATTTTATGATTTTATTTTTCCTTTTGTAAAGCACTTTGTGACTCTCATGTCTGTGAAATGTGCTATATAAATAAAACTTACTTACTAACAGTAAAAACTAGTTTCTTAAATATGCTGGTGAAGATGTTTTGCCAGAAATTTTGAATAAAGTAGATGCCATTTCCTATTTTAACAAGTTGTTAAACATCTATGTTTACCTACATGTAAACATGATTCACTAACTATTTTAGAGACATCTAACAAAATAAAGTCAGGTCCTGTGGACAGATTAAAAAATTGTTGAAATTATTATTGATCATGAATCAGGATATTTTAGAGACACCTCATTTAACTAGTTCATATAGACATCATCCTGTTTTTAAATTCACTCCTGTGGCTAAAATAATTAAAATTAATGTGATACTTTATCACAGTGGCTTTAGGGGTGCAATTGACTTATTTTGTTAATTTTTATTTAGTTTTATTTGTAACACAACATGCCATTTTACTAGACAATAGTTACACTGCATGTATAAAAATATTAACTTTACCCACACGGAGGAGTTACTTCCACTTCCCTCGCGCTCTGTCGCGCTGCAGTTTGTTTTTGTTTTTTTTACAGATTTCGCTGTCCTGTCGTCTCCTCCCCCTGTCTATCCTGAGGCTGTGATTGGCCAAATGTCGTGCTCCACCAAAGATGTTTTATTGTCGTGAAGATGCATTACTCTTTCTTGAAATCCAGGGGGAAATGATGCATTCTAATCTGCCACGGGTCTTTCAAGTGGAGAAGGCGAAAATAAGTTCCGGAACGCACCTTACGCTTAAAAAAAGTCCCGGTACTCTCAGGGTTAAATTTTAGAAGTGGCGGAACTGGGTACCGGTGAGTTCCGGCCCACTTAAAGCACTGGACATCACAATGAAACTACTTCACATTATTAGACATTGAACAGTGTATTTTAATTATTGAAATAACAACAAAAAGAACAAATGTAAATGAACAGCAGATTTATTTATAGAAGATTTTAACTCGTTTGTTGCTGTGTACGACTGCACAAAACTTCTGGACCAAGTCGAGTTTCCATCCATGTCCTGGGAGTCTGCTGGTGATTGAAGATTCTACGACCTGAGAGAGTACCTTAACACAGAAATTTTTAGATATGGAGTAAATAATTTCTATGTTTCTCTTTTGTATATAATATATATACTCTACACCATGAATTTTTTTGTTGAAAAGCTTATGTAATAGTGTACGTATGAAATCAACTGAATGACTTCTTTTTTTGTTTTATTCAACCACAATGTAACAGGTTCTTTAAATAGCAACACATGGTTTTCTCAAAACAAAAATGTACATATTTCATATTATCTTGTCTTTGAATATTGCAGAAAATATATAACTACTTTATCATCAACTTGTTAATTAAACAGCATGTGTTTCAACTTTGTACATTTCACTTGTGACATTTTCAACAAATTTTATATTAAATGTCTGCTTTCATTCACAGCACAGACTTGAACTCTGACTATATTAATGTCTGGCTGTGTTCTAAATATTCTGATATCAGATAAGTCATGTACCTTCCACAGTGTCCAGTCAGCCTGTCCGTGAGCAGTGAGATAAGACGTTAACTGTGCCTCACATGTCACCTGTCACTACTCACGGACTGAGCAGTGACAGCTGAGGCACAGTTAACGTCTTATCTTCGCAGCTTTTTAAAACATCCTTGGAACGTATCCACCTTTGATGTGCTGCCATTTACGTCAGGTAAAGGTAACTTATGTGTAAATAAATAAATAAATCGCTAGCAAAGACGTTACCCCACAAACGTAAACAAGAGCGCGGGACCGCGGGCGGAAGTACACTCCCGGCTTCCGCTATGAATTATGGGTAGTCGCGCGAAATCGAAAATAAGGTGGATATTTTGGAAAAAAACGATTTTCACTAATTTCTCAGAAGTTGAAGGTTTATTGATTTTTTTCACAGTTAGAGTCTGCCGACTTGTTCCTACATTTCTTGTGGCTGGTCACATATTTGCTCTTGTTACCTATGCAAAAGAGAACATTTCTGTGAAAGGGTGCTTAAAAGCTACTATTTCTCATGATGGTCATTCTACTGCAGGTACTCTTATCATTGTTGAGTCAGGTGCTGCTCTTCTGGATTTAGACTTGTTCCAGGCATTACAAATGAAACTTGAGGGACGACAAATTGTTACTACTGCTACTTCTCCTACTTCTATGGTGCAACCAGCTGTAACAGAGACTGCTTCAGATCATTCTCAAGGAATGTCTGTTCGGGAAGTTGGCTATGCTAAAAACTTCATCCATAAAGTACAGATGTTGCCAAATGCTGTTCCAGTACAACAAAAACTCAGGAGACTTCCATTTTCAGTAAGACAAGCTGTTTCAGAAGAGCTCAAGGATCTCCAGGAGAAGGTCATCATTGAACGTATTGATGCTTCTCCTTGGGTTTCTCCCATAGTCGTGACACAAAGAAGAGATGGAGGAAAGCCTCGCATATGTGTGGATTTGCGGGAGCCAAATAAAGCTATTGTTGCTGATTGTCATCCATTGCCGCACATAGATGAACTGTTCTCAAACCTCTGAGGAGCTACTGTTTTTTCTACGATTGATTTAGCTTCTGCCTACCACCAAATGCCTCTACATCCTGAAAGTCATGATATTACAGCATTTATCACCCATGATGGACTTTTTCGTTTCTGCAAAGTTCCTTTTGGTTTAGCTTCTGCTCCATCAGCGTTTCAAAAAATGATGTCAATCATTCTCGCAGGTTTGCCAGGTGTACAAGCGTACCTGGATGACATAATTTGCTTTGGCGCTACACAAGAAGACCATGATAAACATTTACGGAGAGTGCTTCAAGCCCTAACTGATGCTGGACTTACATTGAACATGCACAAATGTAAATTCAGTCAGTCTTCACTAACCTATCTGGGCATGCGCATAGGCAAGGGGGGTTCGGGGGGTTCG
>JBBPBX010059972.1:0-13861 GCA_038048925.1 Garcialebias charrua
TTCCTCCGTTTCCCTCCCCGTTTCTCTGCTTTCTCTCTCATTCCTTGTATCCGTGTCCCTCACCCCTGTTCCAATAAGAACAGTAGGTTACGGAGCGCATTTTCCTGCGGCATTACTCACAGGCACCCGCCGCCACATGCCATTAGGCTCAGCCGATGAGACGCGGAGATCCACTCAGGTACGATATGCCTGCCATCTAGTGGTGTGGAAAGAAACCTGAGCACAGGCAAAAATAAATAAAAAACAGTTCATGAGATGGCAAATCTCCATCCAATTTGTCAAAAACAAAATGGAATACAAGCGTCAAGTTGTTTTTATTTTTCCTCTCCATGCGGTTGTTACGTCAGGCTTCACTGAGCAACATTGTTTTGTTTACAGCTAATTATTTAGATATGATTTAACAGTTCCATAAGGCCTGTGAGCTTTATTTCTTTCTCTCTCATTTTAAGTAGCTTGCTTTTTCCAAAAATAAAACCCACCCAAGTAGATAGTGAGCATTAATTCTAGACTCTGACATTTAATGACATTAAAGACTCCGTGGAGATTCCCAAACACAGAACGCTGTTGTTTCCAAAGTTGCTACAGTTCATTAAGTATCATTTTCTTGGCATTTATCAAATACATATTTTCAAGGGGTTGACAGCCATTTATAAATATGACTTAGTTAATGCGTTTTATTGATTTCAACCTTAGAAAAAAGGAAGCAATCCTGCAAAAGTGTCTGCATACACAATATGTGACAATAGATAAAATTTGTTTTGCAGCAGGGGTGCCACCGAGCAAGGGACTGTGTGTATGTGTGGGTGTGGGGGGGTTGAATATACACCCCTTGAAAAAAAAAATCAGTAATCAGGGCCATCACTATATATATATATACAGTGGTGTTTGAATGTTCGTGAACCCTTTAAATTTTTCTATATTTCTGCATAAATATTTACATGAGTCTTTTAGATGAAAGACGTAACTGGAAGAATGTGTCCAGATGACATGATTTAACTTTTTGTGTGACCTAAAACATCATCCGATTTTCACACAAGTCCTAAAAGTAGAGATAGAGAATCCAGTTAAACAAATGAGACAAAAATATTATACTTGGATATTTATTTATTTTTTTGAGGAAAATTATCCAATATTACATATTTGTGAGTGGCAAAAGTATGTTAACCTTTGCTTTCAGTATCTGGTGTGACCCCCTGCGTAGGAATAACTGCAACGAAATGTAACTGTTGAGTCCTGCTCACCGGCTTGGAGGAATTTTAGCCCATTCCTCTGTACAGAACAGCTTCAACTCTGAAATGTTGGTGGTTTCCACACATTAACTGCTAAATTCAAGTCCTTCCACAACATCTGGATTGGATGAAGGTCAGGACTTGGACTTGGACATTCCAAAACATGAACTGTATTCTTCTTGAACCATTCTTTGGTGGAACCACTTTTGTTCTTAGGGTCATCTTCTTGCTGCATGACCCACCTTCTCTTCAGATTCAGTTCATGAACAGATGTCCTGAAACGTTTCTCCCTTAAAGAAACTGGTCCAGATTATATGATTTAACCTTTTTTTGTTGTTACCTGGATGATTGAGCTCCCAAACCTTTTTTATGAACAACTTTGGCCTTGGTTGTCCTCAGGCTTTTTCTGTGAGTAGCAAGTTGGCCATCTGGCCTAAAACATTTGATTGTTGTACATGATGATTGTTTTGGATGGGTGTGTTTTGCACGTGTTAAAAGCCTACTTCTGAGATTCCAACAGCAGGTTGGCATGAAGGCTACCTATGGGACAGATCTGGTTGGCAGGCTGCAGATGACGAAGTCCTCTGGATGGGGGATGAAACATTTCTCACTTAAAGAGACTGGTCCAGATGACATGATTTAACTTTTTTTTGTTGGTCCTGACATTTTCCTTTAGAATTATCTCATATAATTCAGAATTCATTGTTCCATCAATGTTGGCAAGCCGTCCTGACCCCGATGCAGCAAAACAGGCCCAAACCACGAAACTACCACCACCATGTTTCACAGATGGGAAAAGGTTCTTATGCAGTCTTTCTCCAAACAGAACCCTTTCTATTTAAACCAAAAAGTTCTGTTTTGGTCTCATTCATCCACAAAACATTCTTCCAGCAGTCTTCTGGTTTGTCCACATGATCTTTAGCAAACTGCAGACGAGCTGCAATGTTCTATTTGGAGAGCAGTGGCTTTCTCCTTCAACCCATGCACACCCTTGTTGTTCAATGGTCTCCTGATGGTGGACTCATAAACATTAATATTAGTCAATGTGAGAGAGTTGCTGAGAAGTTACCCTGGGGTCCTTTGTGACCTCGTTGACTATTCCACGCCTTGTTCTTGAAGTGATCTTGGTTGGTCGACCACTCCTGGGGAGGGCAACAATGGTCTTAAATTTAATCCATTTGTACACAGTCTGTCTGACTGAGGATTGGTGGAGTCCAGACTCTTTAGAGATAGTTTTATAACCTTTTCCAGCCTGAGGAGTAGGGTTGGATCAATTGGAACTGGGACTAATGTTCCAGTGCTCCTGGAATCTTTCGGGTATTTTTTTTCCCCCGATTCCTAGTTTTGATGCCTAGTCCGCTGACCCGAAAAAGCCGCCAAACACTCGAGAAGAATTTGTAGGAATAAGCAGCTACTGGTAAACACCAACGACAAAGAATCCGCAGGAAGAAGCCGCTGAACACCAAAGAAGAAGAATTTGCAGAACGTGTGTGCGCAACCATGGACAACGTGCGGTGGCGATAGTAAGTGTGGCTTAATTTTAGTAAAAGAAATGACTAGTCGGCTCAGTGCAACACGCGCCAAGATTATATTGTGCAAAGGAGGGCGCATGACCAACATGATTAAACATCTTCGGCTGCAAGGTTTAGAAACACCACTGTGCTCCGTCTTTGACGCGCTGCGCCGGCCTCCCTGTGCTGCCTCTGGCTCTAATCTGCAGCCGATCAACCGGCTGCAGTCAGAATCAGGTAAGTAAGGATACGTATAAACTATGTCTTGTACTAATATTAAGGCAGTTAACAAGTTATAATCGGCTTAAAGTAGTAGGTCAACTCAAATGCAAACACCATGCTAACGTTAGCTCATGTATTTTTTCATGGACAAATGCCCGAAAATGGCTAATGTTAGCCAAACAGTTGACCAGGCCACATGTTACTCTGTTCACCTTAGTATCCAGGGGAAAGATGTCGGTGCAACAAATTGAAGAGTGCCGCAGAAAGGTTACGGCATACTGTATAGTGAAAAGGTTGCATCCGTTTTCAGACGTGGAGTCACCAACATTTTTACAGTAACAGTGACATTATATGTTTGTTTATATGTTTGCAGGGACATGGTGAAAACCATCAATCCAAAGTACACACCACCTACCAGGGACTACTTTTCAGATAAATTAATCCCATCTTGTTATCTAGTCGAGAAATCCAGTGTGATTACAAAGCTCAGTGACGTCTGCCCTTGCGCTCATGTAATGGCTGGAGTAGCATCGCACAGGACCGTTATCTTACGTCACAGCACACTATAGCCTACAGTGGAGGGCAAAATGCAGCAAAAAGTGCTAAAGACAAAAGCTATGTACAAAGCTCAAACTGGTTGTGTTGTGGCAGAGGAAATCAGTGACATTCTGATAGAGTTTGGCATTTCTGACTAAATTGTGGCGATCACAGTAGATCTGGATCTGGAAGAATGTGGAGATGGGGTCACCATGCAGTCTGAGAAAAGGCCTGAGGATGAGGGAGTGAAGGATGAGGAGGAGTTCGTAAGTGTATGATAGCTGAAATTATATAGATTCTCAATTTTAATGGTGATCATGCCTTTAATGGATGTTTTCCCTTTTTTATTGAGAATACTGATGAACCTGTTCGTTTAGGAACCACCTCCCTGCAATCTGTCAAGAAAGTCTCCACTGGAGGAGCTTTTTGCTGAGGAAGAGGCACAACATAATGTCACAGCTCCATGTCTGTGAAGAAACAAGTGGAGAGAGGGCTGCAGATGCACCAGGACGTTCCACCAGCCGTTCTGTCTGAGGACCCTGCTGCCGGTGGTGGAACCAACACCAGACTTATCCTTTGCCATCAGATCTTACTTTCTCACATTTATGTGTTCAAGCTTCTTCTACACCCAGCAAACATGTGTTCTCCTCTGCAGGAGACACTGTCCAGAAAGCTCACACATACTGCTCGAGATTAGAAGCAGATATTTTCCTCAACAAGAACAGTTTTTGATTTTATAATGTACCTGCTGCTAATCTGGACTGGATTGTGCCATTTTTTTCTTTTTTGTTTGATATTCTGCAGCAGGTTAGCCCATCAGTGGGAGCTCAGTAACATGGCTGCATCATCACGTACACTGGACATGTGGAAATGTGTTTTCATGAGGTTTTCAAACATAAAGCTCTCTTGTGAAAGTGTATCCCTGTGAAAAGAATAACATTTATATTAAAGGGGACCACACTTGCAAAATTCACTTTTTAATGTTTTTTTACTCAACTTTGGGTATTTACTTCATAAAAAAACAGTCCTTGTGCCAAAAAAATGCACCCAGTGGTTTATTTACTCTAAGTAGATTTATTTTACTGTGATAAGATACGTTTCGTTTTAAAATACTCTCGCATGTGACGTCACAAGCGAGAGGACAACCCACCCCAACATGAGTCCAGCCCCTCACCTAGCAACCCCTGGTTAGGCTCAACCCACTTCTGTATTAAACACATGACTGTTGTTTTTCATGATTTCATCTCATCTTTTGTTTATATGTTCTTAATTTCATGTGTACAGCACTTTGTTGCAGCTGTGTTTTTTTTAAATGGCTTTATAAATAAAGTATAATTGTTATTTTTATGTTTTAGTTCAATTTTTAGTGTATTTGCGATCGCTCCCAACGCGCAGCCGGCAAAAATTAAACGAGCGGACCCCCGGCGTAGGGACCCGCGGCAACGGGACCCTCTTCTGGCGCGATGGAGCGGAGCTTCAACTGTACAGCCTCGCTGCTGCCTCGAAGCAGCCTCGCAGCAGCGAGGACCTTCTCCTTACGGATTAATTTACGGGAGACACTTGGTGAACTTTGTGTTGTCTTGACTGGAACAGCGATAACTCCCAAAATCGCCGCGTGCAACGAGCGGAGCTGGCGAACACCGGAAGAGGAACAAGCTAACATTAGCATCGGATTCGGGTGGTCTCATGCTAAAAGGAGCAGCAAATTGCGGCGCGCTCAGACGGGTTTCGGTAAGTTATCTTAAGCTGACACTAACAGTAAGTCAAATGAGTAATAAAAAAAGAGCTAATTTTAAAACAACAACACATTACAGATACTGGCTGTTACAGAGGGCGTAAACAGATCGTTGAAGGGCGTGGACTTCAGAACTTGTATCAGAAACCGGTCGTTCAAAACGAAAGTTAAAAATGGCAGAATTAAAAAGGGTATAATTAATTATCTAAGAATTATTTTGTGTATTAAAATGAATTAATATTGTCAAGATAGCACACAGACATAACATAAAAATTTTAAAGACCTATATGTGGTCTCCTTTAAAGTTCATATAATGTCCAATCTTATTTTGAAAAAAAAAGCGATATAGCAAATCCGCGAAAAACGAACCGCGAAGTAGCGAGGGACTACTGTATTTTAGTGATACATACTGATGAATAAAAATGTTTCTTCTCATCAGCTATCAGCTTGTTATGGACATGGCAGCCATTTTGAATTTTGGAAGTCAGGGCTAAGGTTAGCCTGGTTAAAACCAGACCCTTGTCCTTCACTTTGCTTCGTACTAGGGTCTGGGACTTCTCCCATAGACAAGGATTTCTCCGGTAGATTTTTGACCGGACCAATCAGAGAACAGAAGGCGGAGTTTTGAACGACGTCGACTGACGTCGTCAGTTAAAATGGCTGCCGCCACGAAGGAATTTTCAAGAAAACAAGGTAAAAAACTATTATTTCTTTGCTGAGAAAAAATATATTTCTTAGCTGACGTTATATCAGAAGTGTTCCTGAGCTTAACAGTTCCTAAATCAATTCACGAAATGGTCAAATCTGCTGGATTTAAATTGTTTCGGTTTGACATTTTCCAAACAGCCTCGGGTGCGCTACGAAAATAAATTATAAAAAATCGAATTTTATCTCAAATGTTTCATCTAGGCCAACAGTCAGTAAATTAGAGCCATATAATTACACACTGGTAGCAGAAAAAATATCCACCGAGTGGTTTCTGAGCTATTTATCTGATAGCCTGGACCTCGCCAGGCTAAACTAACAAAACTCCGCCTTCTGTTCTCTGATTGGTCCGGTCAAAAATCTACCGGAGAAATCGTTGTCTATGGGAGAAGTCCCAGACCCTAGTACAAAGCGAAGTGAAGGACAAGGGTCTGGTTTTAACCAGGCTAGGCTAAGGTTAAAACACTCAAAAATCTAACTTCAGGGGACGTTCAGGTTCATATTTCCAGGTTGAAACTTGGATATTGCCCTTTTTGAGTACAAATAGAGGAATTAAACTTTTAAGCTTAGTTCTGAAAAAAATCCAGTAGCTGCTAAAGGCTGAGTTAGACTTTCGCTTTGGTCCGCAGGCTGGAGCGCGCGCGCCGCGCATGCACTCAAGCCGTGCGGCAAAATGCGTTTACAGTGTCGCCTCTGTGTTTATAGTTGTCGCACGGCGGCGCATGGCAAAGTGCTGTTCTTTTACGGACCAGCAGGAGGCAGTACCCTCTAAAACCTGTGCATATGTTGCAAGAAAGGTGTAGAAGAAGAAATCTACCGTAGAAGAAGAACTGTTTGAAATCACACAACAAAAACAAATAGCTTTCCGCTCGCGTGCTGAACTGTTGTCTTTATTTGCGGTTTTAATGCATGGAGTCAGCGGAGGAGAAAGCGATCACGTGACTTTTGGCGAAAAAACAAAAGAAAAGTCCGACTCCAGATCAGGAATGAAGGAGAATTTAATACATTTTGTGTCACAAAACATTCCTCCATGCGTCGCGACTCCGTCTCCACGACCACAGCGGCGCAAACAGCTGCAGGCTCCGGCGTGAAGAGGGTGAAGGCTGTCGGGTGTGGACCTGTCAATCAAATCGTAGCGCCCACCGCGCGCGCAGAGGCTTGCGGAGTTTCAAAAATTCAGAGGTGCACGACACGCGCTAATCCCACGCGCGGGGCCAACGCGCAGGGGCGGGGACTGTGAAATTGCGTCACTTTTGGAGCGCGCACCCTCGCGCGCTGCGCGACGCGTCGAGTATGAATCTAGCTTAAAGGAAGGAAACAAGAATAATTTTGATGTTTTAAGTAGTTTTCCAGCTGTGGTTTGATTTGCCCTCAAGTCTTTTAGTGAAAAGTACAAAGCAAAAATTAATATAGCTACAGTAAGATGATCAATTTATTTTATTTTTTACTGTAGCTCTCCTTTCAACAATTATATATATTTGTCTTTATCAAGGCTGAGAGAGACATTAACCAGGTGCTTTTTAAGAGTTTTGACTCAAAAACAAAATGACCAATATAGATCTGCAAATTGTGATGTCAAAGTAGGAAATGAAAAGTAAAAAATGAGCCACGACTCAAATTCATTTTAATGTTTTGGCTTCTAAGCGTTATTACTGGTCAGAGTGACTCTGCTGCAGCTTACAGGGAAATCAGAATAAAACACAGCCTGTGCTTTTTCTTTAATGTGCCTTTTTGTGCTCGAAATTACACAGAACAAAAGTTGAGGGTGGAAAAAAGCCCAGAGAATGGCATGCAGTGAACATACAGCCAGCTATTCACTGCTTGATGTTATTGGTGTCTGTGTTGTACACCTACTACATAAATGAAAGTTCTGATCTTTTGTAGAGGGGTCTTGTGGAACGGTTACAAACATCTAACATCTTACCTGATGTAGATAGTTATTTAAACGACCTCAATTAGGAGCAATGTGGTTTATTTCTGACTGAATCTACAAGCTTAGAACTAGATAAAAAATGAACAAGACCAAAATGGATTGCTACCAAATGGAATTGTGTTATTTCTGCCAGAAACACCCCAGGGTCCTGGAGGTGATACAGCTAGCTGCTGCTATGTGTGCTTCAGAATAACCAAAGAATTACAGGAGAATATCTGTGTAAAGCTGACAAGGATATGGTTTTTTGGGATTCGAGCACAATGCCAGACAACAGGAAAGGTTAAAAAAGTTTATTGATAAGTAGCTGCTGGTGGAGGTCTGAGTCCAATGGTTGGGCTGATCTGCAGGAGGCTTGGTGAACTGAACGTCACTGTGACTGATCAGCAGAATATCAAGACAGTCACTAACCTTCACAGTCAGGTGAAGGAGGGGCTCCTTGAGGTAGTTGGAGGTGAGGACATCGCCATCAGTGAGTGAGGAACAGAGCGTTGTTTGAAGGGAAATCCAAGCACGAGGTTCAGAGTCACACGTGAGGGTCATACACAAGAAGTCAGAGGACCAGATCCAAATCCAAGTCGTAATCCATGAAGCATAGTCGTTGTAGCAGGAGAGAGGGTCAATACTGTCGTCAGGGAGATTAATTCAGTACACACAAGGCGGGTAATTCAAAGAGCAGGCGTGAGGCCAAGACAAGGCAGGTAAACAAGACTATGGAGAGAACGCTGGACATCTACTAACCAAAGGAGTTTGATAATCTGGCCGAGGAAAGTGTTGAGAGGAGACCTTAATACAACAACAACAACAACAACAAGTGCTGTGTGTTGTCATCATTTTATGTTTCCATACAATGGTGAAATTAGTTCTCTCCATTTAACCCATTGCACCTGGGATACACCCAGGTGGAGCGATGGGCAGCTATGTAAGCACCCGGGGAGAAATTGGAGATTGGGTGTCTTGCTCAGAGAGGCCACAAAATGTGGGAATGGCTGGGAATTGAACTTGGGACTTTCAGATCCCGATTTGGCTTCCCTGCCTCTACCCCATCTCGGCCCATGGATCAGAACAGGTGCGGTGAATCAGGGCTGATGAGAACCAAAGGTGGGCACATAACCGCTGGGGACCGCTAATGCGCTAATCCGCTTACAGCGGACCTAACGTTTTTGTCAGCGTAACAGCGGAGTGACTAACTTTTATAATTCATAAGCGGATTTGTGCTATTTTTATTTAAAATGCAGTACCGCTAATAACTAATTATCTATCAGTAAAAACGAATAAACTTATTTACAGGCTCTTATGCTGGCTCCGTAGCTGCTTGTTTTACCTTTTTCCCCCTTGCTCCCTCACCGTAAAGAGCAGAGAGGAGGGAGGGTTGGAGGGGGAGCAGAGGGGAGAACAGACGCGGATCTACCATGTAGGCAAATGATGCCGTTGCTTGGGGCCCCAAATCAGCAGGGGCCCCGGCCCCGCCCCGGCCAGTCACCTACATCACTAACATTGCTCATGCTTGTTAATGTACATTTAACATAAAAATAATTATAGTTACGATGAAAACGATCATTAAAAACGCAATACAAAAACCGGTCGATTTCTGTATCCCCCTACTAAAAATGGACTATTCCATCTTGACATCTTCCGGGTCAGAGGTGAACTCGGGTGCTAACGTTTATGGCTAGCTGGTTGCGCTCGGTCTCTTCATAAATCCGCAGAGAACCCCGCTGTTTCAAGCCAAATTAACGCGGCCGGAGGATTGTATTGTGTGTTTTGTGTCCACCACTCGACGGTGAGTCGTTTGTTTTATGTATTTGGGTTCCTTTTATGTAGAAATGCGGTGGCGACACGCCCGTGTATTTGAGATTTAAAAGTGGTCTTAGGGATTAAAAGATCATTCTCATTTTGTTAATTTTGTGGCCGAATAGAATATATGTACGTAAAGTATTAAATAAATCCTTTGATTTTTGTAATTTCATCCTTTTAGGATCATTTTAGTTACTTTTCATTAAATCTGTTGACTGCCTATAGAATTTTGGAATTGGTTTAATTTATTTTTCGGTTGCGCAACAAAAAAGAAATTACTATTTGTTTTTTGAAACAATATTGAAGTAAATTAAGCTTAATTGACTCTTATATGAATTAAACTTGGATACAACTTGGAAGTGCACTTTAAAACTTGATCTCTAACTTTAATTTTACCTGTACTGTTGATGTGGTCTTTGAATTGAAGTTATAATAATAATAATGTAATAAACTTTATTTGTATAGCACCTTCCTGCAATGCCTTGCATTGACCAAGGTGCTTAACAGATATAGGATAATCTAAAAAAATAAATACAAAGTATGTGCATGTGTAATGAAGAATATAATTTGTACGTGCAGCTGTTAATACATGTAAAGTTTTTTTTTAATGTTTGTTGCTCTTTTTGCCAACTGTGATGTTTCTTCTGTCCAGGACTGTAAATATCCAGGTGGGTCAGGAGGAGTTAATGGGAAGCTGCTGCTGTGACGTAAGAGGTAGGATAAAGGTGTATAACAGTTCATGCACCGCTAGTTGGCAGTCTAGTGCAAATATTGCATAACTTGTTGGCTAGCAATTGTTGAATTTAATTAGCGGTTTAGAATTTAGCTTCCCCTAATTTTCATAAGACATTAGTGCTTTTGAAATTGCGGACCTAAATAAATTAATTAGTGCTTTAGAAATAGCGGAACTAATTTTTGGATTAGNTTTGTATAGCACCTTCCTGCAATGCCTTGCATTGACCAAGGTGCTTAACAGATATAGGATAATCTAAAAAAATAAATACAAAGTATGTGCATGTGTAATGAAGAATATAATTTGTACGTGCAGCTGTTAATACATGTAAAGTTTTTTTTTTAATGTTTGTTGCTCTTTTTGCCAACTGTGATGTTTCTTCTGTCCAGGACTGTAAATATCCAGGTGGGTCAGGAGGAGTTAATGGGAAGCTGCTGCTGTGACGTAAGAGGTAGGATAAAGGTGTATAACAGTTCATGCACCGCTAGTTGGCAGTCTAGTGCAAATATTGCATAACTTGTTGGCTAGCAATTGTTGAATTTAATTAGCGGTTTAGAATTTAGCTTCCCCTAATTTTCATAAGACATTAGTGCTTTTGAAATTGCAGACCTAAATAAATTAATTAGTGCTTTAGAAATAGCGGAACTAATTTTTGGATTAGCGCTGCCCAGCACTGATGAGAACAAAACTATTTATTCAAACTACGGTTGCTCAAACAGTTATCTACAACAAGTAAGATGAATTGTTCATAACATTTTCACAAGACAATACTTCAAATGAACTGAACACTTGTTTTGTTGTGACAAACGTATAATAAAAAATTCATACACACAATTTTTCTCAGTTGTTTGCTTTTGGATAGTTTTAATTAATTCAGTAAACAGTCCGGTCAAATGCTCTGTTCACTTGATGTCAACGTAAAGTGAAGTAGTAGCATTGTTGTTGCGTTTTAGACAATCGTTTACTCAACAACAGCAGCTGTTTTCTCTGACACATTTTTTTTTAAAATCCAGGTCTCCGAGAAGAGGTTTGTGAAGATGCCCCGCAGCCCGCTTCTGTGTGAAATCATGCGTGTACACTACAGACTGTGGACATTCCTTGAATAGATGACCAGCAGTAACAATGACGGATAGAGTGCTGTTTGTTCCGCTTTCTCTTTTCAACTTATTTGACCTTCTGACTCAGAATAATCGGTACTACACCAGCTCTTGAGTCAAAGAAGACATTGCTCACACTCTAAAAATATTCAGTGGGTCTGTAACAGTTTTCAAGCTTGAACCAAGAGTGTGAGTGCTTGCACATGTCTTTTTAAAATACAAAAAGTCATTGTTCCCACTAGTGACCTGGCATGGAAACTAAAGCTTTTTGGTGGCGGTCTTGTCTAAACAGTGATAGTGATCCCAGCATTACCAATGTTCAAGGTGACTATTGTCATTCGCATCCCATGTGGTACTTGAGGTGGAACGAAATTGTGTACTCAAGGTCCCAGTCACACCTAAAAATAGCAACAACTATAAAATAAACAGTGTACAAGGATCTAAGATATACACTAAACAATAATAATGTTATATAAAATGGTGTATTATTTATAAAATTTGTTCATTTTTTAAAAATACAATACAAAACAATCCCATAAACAATAACGCACAAAATATTAAAAAATGAAAGGAAGCAGAAAGAAGAAAAAATCTTATTATATCTGCCCCTTTTAAATATTATTAAATATATTACTGTATTAGTATTAAATAGCGACCTGAACCTGAGTCTGTTGTGAGCAGATGGGCATGAATACAGCAGTGTCAAATCTCCGATTAAAGTGGAGGGTGTTCGTTCCTTCTGAAACCCATGACCATCTCATCTGGTTTTAAGAATCTTTTGGAATCCTGGCAAAAACCAATGCAGATATGTTCTTGTTTTTGATTTTGTACATCTACCTTGTGGTGTTTTGCTAGTTTTGATACTTTGCATTTCACTTTCTATTTCTCTCCTATGTTTTTGTTTCTGTTGTTTAAGGAAATTCTACCATTGCTGTTCATCATTCTTTAGTTTGTAGCAGGTCGCTTTTGTAAATGAGCCCTCGAGGCTCAATGAGATTTACCTGACTAAATAAAGGTTGAATCTCCTTCGTGTTCTTCATGTGAAGGTTGTTTTTCCTGCACCAGCTCTCCAGGTGTTCCACCTCCTGCCTTTGGCCAGACTCATGTTGTTTGTGATGCATCCAATCACCACTGTTTCATCTGCAATTTTTACAATATGACAGCCTGGATGTGTAGGTGTGCAGTCATATGTGAGCAGAGTGAACAGGAGGGGGCTCAACACACAGCCCTGAGGGGAGCCAGTGCTGAGGGTTATGGTGGAGGAGAAGTTGTGGATCTTCACAGACTGTGGTCTGCTGGTTAAGAAATCCAGTAACCAGTTGCATAGGGAGGTACAGTACTTAGTCCTAGTGTGAGTAGTTTATCCATTGGGGTCTGGGGAATCAGGGTATTGAAGGTGGATGTGAAGTCCACAAAGAGCATATGGATGTAGAGTCCTTCTGCTCCAGGTGAGTGAGAGCAGTGTGGACCACCATGTGAGTGTGTAACTTTTCCACAACCTAGGAAAAGCTATTTGTACAACATCTCCAGGAGACTGTTCACGTGCAAACAGGGTCACGTAGAAACAGTATCAGAAAATGTTCTTGTACTTTATGTAGGAGAACGAATCCTGAGGATCAGTCCTTCTCCAAGCTATCTCATTTCAGTCACAAAAGTTAACATTTCTGTGTGTCTAAAAAAGTTAAGTCTGATCCTCTGGACATTCAAAAAAACAAAACAAAACAAAACAAAAATTGTAGAAACGTTTCGTCTTTCATAAGACTGAGCTGAATACAGCACCTCAGACTGAAGAAGTCTTTCGGAGGAAAGACGAAACGTTTCTACAATTTTTTTTTGTTTTGTTTTGTTTATTTGAATGTCCAGAGGATCAGACTTAACTTTTTTAATTTTTCTACTGGATTATTGAGCATGCATCAGGGCATTGTTCAAAGTGAACGTGAGACAAAAAAAAAATGTTGTAATGTCAGAAGACTAAGCCATAAAGAAACACGTTGCACCCTTTAGATTGTTGGGTGGGTTGAGTATAGACTTCTCAAACTCTTTTTCTTGTTAATCTGATGGAGGGAGAACAATCCATGAGTGAGTGCGGCAGCGGTGGGTAAACCAGTAGACAGAGGGTGAGTTTTCTCTATCTCCCTTCTTTTTGGCTTCTGTCTCTCTTTCCTTCCTCATCCATTTTCACCAACCCAACACCCCCCCTCCCATTCTGCCCCTTTCTTCCTCCATCTCTTTTAGCCTTGCTCCTCCTCTCTTTCCATCTTCTCTGCCGCTCCTGCCGTCTCCTCTGATAAATCTCTCACCCACCGCTTTTCGCTTCCTCTGTCTCTCCCCATCTCTCTTCTCTCCCTCCTGGCCGTTCCTGTCA
>JBBPBX010059973.1:9354-21590 GCA_038048925.1 Garcialebias charrua
CTTCATCGCTCGACCAGAGGTGAGCTTGCTCACACTTTGAGATTTTCAGTAATGAAAAGTGCGTTATAAATTTAATTATTATTATTATTGCTCCCTACACAGAGCGTACAGAGAATTATTCCTGCGTATTGCTGGGCTAGCAAAAGCTAGTCCGGCACATTTTTCCTTAACCCCAAAGTTTTTTCTTCTCCTCTTTCCACAGACTGCTTCGCTCGACGGCACTAGCTGTGTCACACCGCTACCTCTGCTAATTCGTAGCAGGCTAGCCAGCGAAAGCGACGCGACAGAGGAGACGTCTCAAATAAAGAGGAAAAAGATCTTGGAAGGACTCGCTCGTCTTATCTCGGACATGCCTCTGGAGAAAGGAAAGCGAAAGACAAGACTTCCAAAAAAAAAACAGGCAGGGCGGCGAGCCCAACCTCACGCGCCTGCCCCAGCGGATGCGGTTTTTCCCTCTCAGCGACGAACACCCACGAGGCCTGTCCCGTCTGCTTGGGGATGCTGCACGCGAACATGGCGCTGGACGCACATGAGTCTTGCCCACACTGCAGCCAGATGCTGGAGGCAATGAGAAGGCACCGGGCGGACTTTGTCGCCAAGGCCATAGGGGCTGCTGTGGCGCCAGCAGACCCGGACATTATTGGGGCTCTCACTCCTACGCCGGAGCTCGAGAGCATGGCTTTGGATGACAGCACCCGAGTCGAATGGGGCGACAGCCCAGATATGCTGGTCCCCATGGTGGACATAACAGTCAAATTTGACACTCGAGACATGATGAACGAGGACGAGATCTCGATTTCAGCCTCAGGTGAATTTTCTGCGGACAAGGCCGACGTCGAATACGGGGAACAGGGAGAAGACCCCTGCTCCCGGAGACTGACTTTTCCATCCCTGCTCTTTTCGACTTGTGTCACAGAGCAGCGGACGCATTGCAGATCCCATGGCCGGAGCCTCCACCTCGTCAACAGGTCACGAGGTTGGCAGGAAATTATTTTTATTCAAAGCAGCATGCCGCCACGAGGCAAAGGATGCCCGTCTTCCCGGACTTCCTCACAGAGCTGACTCGCACCTGGTCTCAGCCCAGAGCTCCCATGCTGCTGCCGCTCTCGCAGTTTTTCGACGTGGATGGGATGGATGAAGTGGGAATAGCCAATGTGCCTCAAATTGAGGACACGTTGGCGTCTCATCTGGCTCCCAAGTCATCCGGGACAAAACCAACTCTCCCTAGCAAAGCCTGTCGAGCTTCGGCTTCTCTGCTCGAGAAATGCTACAGGGCTCAGGGCCTCGCGGCGCGCGCAATGAACGCGTCCGCCATGATGCAAACGTACCTGGCTGAAAAACTACAGGAGCTCCAGGTAACTTCAGACAGGCAAGCTGCCGCGGAGCTGCTGGATGAAGCCCACAGGGCAACAGACTTTGTGCTCCGCATGATGGGGACAGCAACTGTTGCACAAGGCAGAGGAATGGCAGAGGTGGTCATCGCAATACGCCATCTGTGGATGACCCTAACTGACCTCCCGGAGGGACAGAAAATTCCTTTTCACCACCATTCGATAGAACCGACGGGACTTTTTGGAAAAGTGCTGGATCGAATTCAGACGAGGCTGGACCAGAGGCACAAACAGGCAGAAGCTCTCCGGGTGGGCATCCCCAGGAGAGCCTCCCCCCCCCCCATCAGCTGGGAGCAGAGCACCGTAGCCTCGACACCACTCAGCCACATGTGCCCCACCACAAAAGCGGCCGGCGTACGAGGTCGAGCACCGGCAGAGACCACCACCGGGCCCGCCTCAGACCGAACATGCTTGGAGTAAGAACAGATTTGTTCCCCGCCAGGCGGACCGGTACAGAACCTCTTTGGCGAATCGGGACACCAAACTGAAGCTTGCCTGATGAACCAGGACCGCTTCTTAACTTTACACGATCACCCGCCCACGCGGTACGGGAAATGATCTTTTCATGTCCAGACTTTGTTTGTAGCACGGTACAAAAAGCTGGTGACTTTGTGTTAGACACAAATCATGTTCTTTCTGCTGTGAGTGACATAAAGTCAAATATGTCGTTACACATAAGCACGAATAAAGCTAAAAAAACAGCCCCTCTCTGTTTTCTTGACTAAAAACAAAACAAAAAAAAACAACAACAACAAACACAGTAACATCAGCAGAACGGTCCCCTCTGTTCTTCCATGCGATATAAAGGGCGAGGGCCATCTTCTCCCGCTCCCTCATGGCTCACGGGGTGTTAGCCTAATTTATAAACCCCAGAGGGTGTCTCTGTTCTGTCTGCAACAGACAGGCCCAGAGGCGCCTACGAGCAGGCCCGTAACTCCTCACAGAGACAGGTGAGGGGGGTCACATGCTCCAGCCCCTGCTCCGTTCTAAACCACAGGGCCGGCAATACACAAATCAAACAAACCCGTGACACGTCCGTGCTCCAGGGGTGCGCGCCGACAGAATCCGACGACCCACCTTCCTGGCCACCTATTCATCAGACGCCAGTAAGGGACGGGGGGCCACGGCAGAAGCCCGTAGGCCAACACCAGTATCACACGTTCACAAAGGCAGTTGTGATGAAACTACAGCGTAAGTAAACATAAAGTCTGCACAACACAAAGGACCATCTCCACATTCTCATGCTGAAGCGGTCCCCTTATTCTCAATGGGCGACACGCCATGCTCAAACAGTGATCCTGCAGCGTGTGACCGCGCTCACTGTGCTGACCCAACCAGGAAATGGGCTGGAGTCAGGAGATCTGCTTGTTTACAAAACTTGCAACCCTTCCAATCCATGACCCCCAACAAAAAGAGGAAAAACAGACATTCTGTTCAGCTTTTGTCTAATGATGACACCAGACTGCCTCTGCCTCCAAACACTCCCGATCAGAGTAGTATGGAGATACATCTACAGAAAGGCCCTCTCCCTAACATGGTTGACCTTCAAGGGTCCACAGAAATTAGGGCCCTTGAGGGAGAGCTGGTTCCACCACCGGCTACTCTCCAGGGATCCTCCATGTCACCGGAAGGAACAGTTTTGCCACTTAGGCTGAGAACTGTGACAGATTTCAGCTTGGTGGCGGATAGGAACAAGCTGATGGCCTCAGAAATTCCAGAGAATGGGGTAAAAACCATTCAAAACGCACGAGCTGTGTCAACACAGTCTCTCTACGCTAGGAAATGGCATATTTTTTAAGCTTGGTGCACAGAAAGAAATATTATTTCTTATTCATGCAACTTGGTCCAGCTCCTCACCTTTCTTCAGGACCTGTTGGAAAAAGGTCGCTCTTTCTCAACGATTAAGGTGTTCCTATCAGCAATTTCAGCTTGTCACGAGGGCTGGGGGAGCTGGACGCCTGGCGCGCACCCGCTCATAATAAGATTTATGAAGGCCGTGGTAAGGAAGAGACCTCCCAGCAGGATCTTGACCCTTGGATGGGATCTTAGTATGGTCTTGGGGGCTCTCTGTGACCCCCCATTCGAACCACTGACGACATTAAGATAGATTTATTATCTTATAAGACCGTTCTTCTCCTGGCTCTTTGCTCGGCAAAACATGTGGGTGACCTCCACGCTTTGTCCGTACATCCAATGTGTACCAGGTTCGCCCCTGATGGGTCAAAGGTCACCCTAAGGCCTAATCCTGCATATATCCCCAAGGTTTTGACTTTAAACCCCAGAAGTCTGGACTTTGATCTCTCTTCTTTTCCACCTGCTCCTATCCTCACTCAGGAACAGGAAAGGCTGAAGGCTCTCTGCCCCGTGAGAGCTTTAAGCACTTACATGCAGAGAACAGCCGAATGGAGAAAAACAAATCAACTGTTTGTGTGCTTTGCTGCACCAGCTACAGGAAAGGCCCTATCAAAACAGCGCCTCTCACACTGGGTGACTGAGGCCATAAAAAGGGCGTACAGTAGCAAAGGTCAACGGGTGCCCTCTGGAGTGCGTGCCCACTCCACTCGGGGCTTGGTCACCTCGTGGTCATTGTTCAAGGGTGTACCAGTTGCAAACATCTGTGCTACTGTGAACTGGAGCTCAATGAACATGTTTGCAAAGCATTACAGTTTGGATGTTACTGCGTGTGATATCACTCAGGCTGTCCTTTCTAACACACAGTAGAAAGCGGCCTCGGGATGCCTTTTGAATAAAGGCGGACGTACACACTAGGATGCATTTTACTGAGCATTTCAAGGGTGTGAATGGATTACGTTCCCATAGCATTTATGTTGCACCGAGTGACATGACTGATAAAGGGAACTGAAAGTTATACACCATAACTCATGTTCCCTGAAGGAAGGGGATGAGGTGCAACATACCTGGCCCTTTCAATGCTGAAAGCTTGGTGAAGTGCATTTTGGAGATCGATGGATGGGCGTCAGCGGCTTAAGTACCCAGAGGGCGGTGCCTCTGGCGCGACGCTGACGCCCCTGCCGTAAAGGTGTGATTGTATTCCTTCAGGTAACTGCGCAGTTCGCAATTTCCCATAGCATTTATGTTGCACCTCGTTCCCTTCCTTCAGGGAACATGAGTTATGGTGCATAACTTTCAGTTTTGTGGTTAGATCTCGTTAGTATTTGTATACAAGTCTATGTCTTCTGTTCCTTGTCAACTGGTCATTATCTATTCATGCCTACCTCACTCCCTGTGTTTCCCAGGATCTCCTGTTAATGTGAATTTTTGTTGTCATGTCAGCGTGTTTGTTGATTTAAATAAATTATATTTATTATACATCCTGCAGTCTTCAGTGTCCTGCCTGTGCCATTGGGTTCGACCTTAAAATCTCAGCTTATGACAAGCTGCTGTCATCATATCACAATAATGGTACTAATGGAATGCAATTCCTAAAATCACCGATACACATTTGTTTCTCAGAGTTCAGCAGCATTACTTGATGTCAAAGTGTACTGCACATTCTCAGGGTTGTCCATTTAAAGCACTCTTTGTCCAGGATATATTTGTATTTAGGCTCTGCAGTTTTATTCAGCTAAATCATCTATGCATATATCTAATAGACGCATTATTATGAAATAACTAAATATATACAGAACTACATAACCCATTGAATTTAAAATGTGGCATCATAAATACCAAAAAATGACACACATTGTACTTTGTACATACATTGCCAGACCACATCTATCCTAACACTTCATTTGCATTCCAGTATCATACACATATGCACACATATATCCCACCCCCACCAACACACACACACACACACACACACACACACATACCCACCCACACACATGCATCATATGTCTTTCTATCTTTACAGGGACTTTGCATTGAATTCCATTCATTTTTCCTTCATTTCTGTAGCCTAACCCTGACCATTACACTAAACCTAACCATTACCAGTACTGTATACCTAACCCTAATCCTAACCAAAAAACGGCAGTGCTTCTTATGGGGCCATCCATCCATCTGTCCATCCTTTATATTCTACTACCTCTTCCTTTTGGGGTCATGGGGTCACTGGTGTCTATGTCCATCCATCATTGTGCAAGAGGTGGGGTACATCCTGGACAAGTTGCAAGTCTATCACAGGGCCACATAGAGACAAACAACCATTCACTCTCTCACACTCACAACTAGGGAGAATTTAGAGTTACCAATTAGCCTAACATGCATGTTTTTGTTCTGTGGGAGGAAACCGGAGTACCCGGAGAAAAGTCATGCCTGCATGGGGAGAACATGTGAACGCCACACAGAAAGGCCCTCCCGACTGGGATTTGAACCAGGGTGACCTGCTCGCTGAGAGGCTGCAACTCTACCAGTTGTGCCGTGCTGCTTTATTATGGGGACTTAGTTTCTATTTATGTTTACATATTCATGAACTATAGTCTCTCTCTCTCTCTCTCTCTCTCTCTCTCTCTCTCTCTCTCTCTCTCTCTCTCTCTCTCTCTCTCTGTCTGTCTGTCTGTCTGTCTGTCTGTCTGTCTGTCTGTCTGTCTAATCGCTCACTGGTACAGCTTTATGGCCATCTGTCTTGACCAAAGATTGACAGCTAAACTAATTACAAGAAATGTCTCAGCCAATAACAGATTAATTAGATATGGCAAGCTTCTTCTTACAACATAGACAATTAGCAAATGATTCCTCTTCAGTTGTCATTAATGCCCATGAAAACCCATTTGGCTCCAGCCAACTGAGTCCTGCCCTTTTAATTCTGCTAATGATGAAATGGTTCATATTTCTTTGGGACACACATCTTGACTCCACTTTCCCATGCCTTTGCTCTGAGAAAATGTAAAGTCTGAGGTTGCTATTAGAAAGTTATATTTTTTATGCACATATAAATTATAATTGACAGAAAAAAAGGTAGACAGGTCACTTCAGTAACTGCAGATAAGGTGCTTCCAAATTATTAATAATGAGAATAAAGATTTAGAAATATGGGCTGTATTGTTCCCTCATCAGTCAGGTTCACTCAGTGCAACATATGACTATGGGAAATGTGCCGCCGCGCGGTTCACCTGAAGTAATACATTCACGCCTTGAAAAGGCAGGTGGGTGTCAGCGTCATTGAAGAGGCCCCGCCCTCTTTGCATAAAAGAGGCTGACGCCCCACCTTCATCCTCTTTTATGCCCTTCACCTCGCTTACACCTGAACTTCGTTGGACTCTCTCTGTGACTGCATCGCTCGACTGGAGGTGAGTTCGCTCCCTACCCTGAGCGTACAGAGAAATTTCCTTCATACTGCTGGGTTAGCGAAAGCTAGCCCAGTGCCTTTTATTTAACCTCAAGGTTTTTTCTTCTCTCTTTGCAGCTTCGCTCGACGGCACTAAATGTGTCACTAGCTACCTGGCTAACGGAGATTAGCAGGCTAGCCAACGAGAGCGACTCGACGAGAGGACGTCTTCGGACCACGTTAGCTACAGCTAACGAGCTCGACTCTTCTCAGCCATGGCTTCAGAGAAGGGAAAGCAAAAATCCAAAAATTCTAAGAAGACCACCAGGCCAGCGAACCCCAGCTCCCGAGCCTGCCCCAGCGGCTGCGGCTATTCCTTTTCGGTGACGGACACCCACGAGGCCTGTCCCGTCTGCCTAGGGATGTTGCACGCTAAGACAGCACTGGAATCCCCCGAGTCCTGCCCTCACTGCAGCCAGATGCTTGAGGCTGTGAGGAAGCGTTGAGTGGACATTGTGGTCAAGGCCATGGGTGGCTCAGCAGCGGCGTGGGGTCCAGACCTCACAGAGGCACTCACTCCCACACGAGGCTCGAGGCCGTGGACCTGGAGGACAGCGGCCACTCTGACTGGGGGGACAGTATGGACATGGCGGCTCCCGTCGGGGACTCCACCGTCGAGTTTGATACAAGAAGCCTGTTATGCGCTAACAGCTTCAGGTGAAATATCAGACGATGAGGCTGAAAACGAGGATGAGGGAGAAGAAGAGGACATCTCCCAGAGCCTGACGACAGCTCAACCAGAGACAGATGTCTCCATCCCCGCTTTGTTCAACCTGTGTCACAGAGCGGCGGACATGCTGCGGATCAGCTGGCCAGAACCCCCACCTCGCCAACAGGTTACGAGGTTGGCGGGGAACTACTTCTTTGCGAAGCAGCAGTCGGCCACGAGGCACAGGATGCCGATTTTTCCAGATTTCCTTTTTTTTTTTCCCTTTTATAGATGGTCTCCCTTCTCACCTTACAGCCATCCTCTCACACCAATATAAAAAAAAAAATTATATAGAGAAAGGAAAGATAGAAAGTAAGACAACAAAACACAACAATTATCCACAAAAAGACTGGATAGGAGTCGAAACGTTTTCTGCAACAAATAAAGTCCAGTTGATCTTGTATTGAACGCCTTTTTGATTTTATCATGTCCTGGACAACTGAGAATCTTCACCAGCATCCACAAAAAGAGCACAAGGCCAACACATCCAACTTTTGTCCACAATCCTGCAAAGCACATGACAGAACACAGCAACAAAACATACATGCATAAAGACTAATAATATTCATGACCTTGCAATAGATTTCCATAAATAAATATACCCATACCTAAAAATATATATACAGTATACATACATATACATTCATATCACATATCCATCTACATATCTGCATATGATATTTACATATACATCCCTGCATCCATTTGTGTGTGGCTGTGAGCATGCATAAGTGAATAAGGTTCCTCCAATAGAACATTCAGTAGCGAGCGTGAAACATCAGAGATCTGCCCTCCCAAGGCATTTTTCCAGATTTCCTGACGGAGCTGACTCACACAGGAGCTGAACCCAGAGCTCCCATGCTTCTGCCTCTCTCCCAGTTCCTCGCCGTCATGGAGGCACCAGGTATTGCCACCATCCCTCAGATAGAGGACACGCTGGCGGCCCACTTAGCCCCCAGAACATAAAGCTCAAAGCCAACTCTGCCCAGCAAGGCCTGCCGTGTCTCAGCGTCCCAGCTCGAAAAATGTTACCAAGCTCAGAGCCTCGCGGTCCACGCCATGAACACCTCGGCCATGATGCAGGCCTACTTGGCGGAGAAGCTGCAGGAGCTCTAGCAAACAACAAACAAAAAGAGTGCGGTAGAAATCCTGGAGGAAGCCCCCAGGGCCACAGGCTTTGTCCTCTAGATGATGGGGATCGCAGCCATCGCTCAGGGAAGATGCATGGCTGAAGTGGTCATCGCCCAACGCCATTTGTGGCTGACCTTGACTGACCTTTCAGAGGGCCAGCGGTACCCATTTCTCCACTACCCGATCGAGTCGTCGAGGCTCTTCAGAGGGGCCCTGGAACGCATCCAGAGCAGGCTTGAGCAAAGACGAAAACAGGCCTGCATGAGGGGATGCAGAGAAAAGCTTTCACCTCCCCAGAGAGGCCAGTGGGAGCAGAGCCGTGCAAAATCGACACCGCTCAGCCACACACCGTCATCCACAAAAAAGACCAGCGTTCGACTGAGAGCAACGGCCGAGACCCGCAGCAGGACCGCCTCAGGCTGGCCAGGCTTGGGCCAGGAACAGGTTTGTTCCTCGCCAAGCGGTCCCGCTGAGATCTTCCTTGACGAACCGGGACCGAAGGCAGAAGTTGGCCTGACGAAGTGGGACCACTTCACAGTTTTATAGGTTTGCCCGCCCATGAGGTACGGGAACCCAGACTTTTAAACCCAGACTTTATGTGTGAAATGCAGCAAAAAGATAGAGACATTTGTGTGTGCACAAAACATGTTTTTGCTGTGTGTGTAAAATAGAAAATTTGCTCTTTAAAACAGGAAAATAAAGTTTCAAAAGCACATCCTGCCCTGTGTCTTGACTAAAAAAAACAGCACAATTTTAATGAAAACAGTCTCGATAAAGGAAGAAGGGAATCACCCCTCCTCCCTCGTGAAACACAAGGTGTCAGGCAAGACAATGAGCCTCAGTGGGTCGTCAAGGGACTGTCTGCCACAGGCAGACTTCCTGGCGACCGCTGGCGGACAGGTCAGCTCGTCAAAAGGTGTTCGCGTGGGGGTCACTGCTCCCCCCCCACGTACCCTCGACACAAAAACAACCCAGAATACACATGCACAGGCTCAGCGCACACGCTCAGGCATGGAGGGAGTGTCGTTCAAACACGTGGGTCATGTCAACCGTCAGTCAAGGCCTCCGGCTGCAGTTCCACAAGCGGCCACCCCATTCCACGGGGGTGCTACTGTCAAACATAAACCCAGACCGTGCCCACGTTCTACGGGAAGAAATCACTACAATGCTACAGAAAGGAGTAATAAATGTTGTTCCAAACCACAGTGTACACAAAGGTCACTACAGCAAGTACTTCCTCGTGCCAAAACGAGACCAGGGCTTGAGACCTATACTGGATCTCAGAAACCTGAACAGAAGGATAAAAACTTACAAATTCAGGATGCTCACTCTGAGGCAGGTAATCCAGTCGGTGAGACCGAGGGATTATTTCTGCAACGTGGATTTGAAAGATGCATTTTTCCACGTGAACATCCTAGCACGGCACCGAAAATATCTCTGTTTTGCCTTCGAAGGAAAAGCATTCAAATTTCTGGCCCTGACTTTCGGGGAAAAAACTGCACCAAGAACATTTACAAAATGTCTGGATGCAGCCTTAACCCTACTGAGGGGTCATGGGGTCAGAGTTCTGAATTATCTGGACAATCCTTTGATCCTCGGGCACGACAGATCAGGCGCAGCAGCACTCACAGATGGTGAAAACTCACTTGGAGGCTCTGGGTTTTGTAATAAACCTGAAGAAGAGCAATCTGATTACATCCCAGATTACCGTGTTTCTGGGTGTACAGGTCAACTCCATTCTGTATAGAGCATGGCTCTCAGAGGCTCGGATTCCATCCATCCACCTCTGCCTGGCAAGTTTTCAGCTGGGCCAGAGAGATTCCCTCAAACTTTGCCAGTGTTTCCTGGGCCTGTTAGCAGCAGCCATTGTCTGCGTGCCTCAGGCCTTATTAAAAATATGCCTTCTGCAAATATGGCTAAACAAACAAATGTATCCTGCCCCTCCCAGACGGTCAGGGGGGATACTGATCAGCCCAGAGTGCATGGAGGCTCTGGAACCCTAGAGGGCCCCTTCAGTGTTCAGGACAGGCGTCACGCTGGGACAAATACTGTCTCGCGTGCTGATCACCACAGACGCTTCAAATACAGGTTGGGGAGCTTTCTGCAGGAACCAACATGCCAGAGGGGTCTGGAAACAGCAGGAGACAAAGTTCCACATCAACTTCCTAGAACTGAAACCTGTGTTTTTGTCCATGAAGCACTTTTACAAGAAGGGGCTGATTACAAAACAACATGTCCTGATAAAATCAGACAACAGGACAACAGTGTTCTTCATCAACAGAGAATGGAGGACAAGGTCCCGACCCCTCCTCCGCTTGACACACAAACTACTCATGTGGTGCAGCTCCCAAATATTGTCGCTGAGAGCGACACACATCCCAGGCGAGCTAAACCACGGGGCAGACGCCCTCTCCAGAGGGCCCCTGCTCTCCTCAGAGTGGAGACTGAATACGCACATCGTGGACCAGATCTGGGCACGATACGGGCGGGCATCCGTAGATCTGCTCGCCTGCAGCAGTAGTACTCACTGCGCCCTGTATCATTCGATAAAGAAAACAAACTCACCGCTGGAAACAGACGCTCTGGCATACAACTGGCCAGCAAGGGCGCTATATTATGTATTTTCCCCGTCCCCCTGATTCAGGCAACGCTGGAACGGGTACGCAGGGGAGCTCTCTCCCTGATACTCATAGCTCCCAGGTGGCCACAGAAACCATGGTTCCCAGAAGTGATCTCATTGTTGTCAGGGACACCATGGCAGCTACCCTCCCCCCCCCCTTCCCCCACACAGGGACCTGCTAACTCAGGCCCACGGGCAGCTCCTTCACCCACACCCAGAATTATGGCGTCTCTGGGCCTGGCTGCTGAGAGGAACCGGCTGATGGCCTCCGGCCTCCCCGGTAACATCATAAACACGATACAGGGAACGAGAGCTCAGTCAACTCAGACTCTCTACGCTCGTAAATGGTGTGTTTTTGAGGCCTGGTGTCTAGAGAGAAATATTATCTCATATTCCTGAGACCTGGTCCAGCTACTCACTTTTCTACAAGACCTGCTGGAGAAGGGCCACTCCTCCTACACCATTAAGGTCTTCCTGTAAGCCATCTCAACGTGCCATGAAGGCTGGAGAGGTAAAAAACATGGTGCCCACCCTCTCATGATATGTTTCATGAAGGGCGTACAGAGAAAATGGCCCCCCAGCAGGACTCTGGCCCCTGATTGGGACCTACAGTTAGTTCTGGATGCTCTGTAGCCGTTTTCGCACTGCACGGCCCTCCCCGGCTCTCCCCGGCTCCACCCTGCTTCTAACCCGGGTCCGGCATGTTCGCATTTTCCTTTTCCGCCCGGGGTCCGCCCTCGTTTTGGAACCATCTCCACCGTGGTTCTTATCGGGCCGGCCCCACGGACCCAGTTTGACGTCATGTACTGCTCACATTTGATTCGTTGTTTGCAGCAGGGGCGGGACTCATTCAAACAACAACCTCAGCGCGAGCTGATTTCATTAATATTTAACTACAGAAACCCCTAAAATAATTGTTAGCTGAATTAGTGTTTCTGAGTTAAATTTTTGTTAATGACTGATTACAATTCAGCTTATGTTAGGACGTAAATAACACGAAGCGCGCACCCATTTCCGCCTTTCCGCGCGACCTGAATGTCATTAAAATATAACTAATATTGTCTAACTCTTGCGCGCAGCCAGGGTTTT
>JBBPBX010059974.1:0-21589 GCA_038048925.1 Garcialebias charrua
TGTGTGTGTGTGTGTGTGTGTGTGTGTGTGGACAAACTCTCAGCGCTCCTCTGTGCGTCTCTTATCTGTTTTCTGTGGGCCTTTTCTGGCTCCCACCCGTGTTGGACCAAGTCTGCTTCTCTGTGTGACTGTGTGCTTGTTTTGGTTTCACTGTGGCCTGTCTATTGAGTAAATAAGGGTAGTACTTTTGTTTCTTTTAAGCGTTTGTGTGACTGTGTTGTCTGTCTGTGGTTTGTGAAGAAAACCAGCTTATGTTTTACATGTGAATCTCTGTACATTTGTATGTATGAAACACGTTTTGTTTGACGTGAGTGTTTGAGGAGTATAGAAGACACAACCACATTCTCTGGTTTGTTTTCAAGGACTCTTATTTGAAAATTAAGTGTAAGTGACCTCACTGGATCTAAACATTTCCAGTTTTGATAATCATTTGCACACATATATTGTAGTGATACAACCTTGAGTTTGAAGCACGTCTCTGATCATTCTCAGTAATGAACTTTTTGGGAGTTATTCCTGAAGGGACAATAATACTTTTATTACTTTAATTTGAATCAAACATCATAAATTAAGACATCCAGAGACTTCTTTTAATTTGTGTTAATTCAAATGTCATCAATGAACAGTGTTGGGAATGTTACTTCAAAAAAGTAATTAATTATAGTTACTAGTTACTTCGCCCAAAAAGTAACTGAGTTAGTAACTGAATTACTCACCTATAAAAGTAATTAGTTACCAGGGAAAGTAACTATTGTTTGTTTGGTTGGTTTAAGTTTAGATATATCTACGAATTTTAAGTAGAAATAATTACAGCACCTCAACAGAACATGACTGGTTGACATACTATACTTCAAGTTTTTTCTTCATTGCAAAATACAGGTTAACAAAATAATATAACAATTGTGTTTTCAGCTCTATGTACACCCTGTACTGTTCAAGTGTTTTCTTAGAAATAAAAGTAAACAGTTAAAATAAGTGCTTTGTAGTGTAAAATAAAATCAAACCCTCACACAACTGGTTCTTCAAGAATTTTCTTAAAAACAAAAGAACCATTTTCACAATATGAAGTACTTTTAAAACAGTACTGAAAAGCTGAATTACCTGAGCAGTTGATGCTTCATCAGATCAGATTACGACGGACGTAGACGCTCCGGGACATAATGTACACTTCACATGCACGTTCTTGCCTTTTACCTCAAGGAGAGTAAAGTAATTTCTGTATTTCCACTTTGAAAACGCCAACTTTCCCTCCAGACTCGCCATTGCTGCCAGACTTCTGTTTCAGCAGCGTGTGTGAGCTGAACAACAAAACCGATTGGCTGACCTCTACCTGACACTCTACCTTAGCCAATCAGCATCATCCTTACTGTTTCGCCCCTTCCTCCCCTCTGCTCCCTCCCCCTCCACCCTCGCTCACCAAGGGGAAAAAACGTAAACAAACAGCACGAGAGCCTGCGCGCGGAAGACTGAAAGTAACGTACCCCCATTTAGTGTTTGTAACGGTAACGGCGTTGTAACGATAGACATAGTAACTACTTAGATTACCCGTTAATGAAAAAAAGAACTCTGTTTGTAACGCCGTTTATTTGTAACTCTGTTATTCCCATCACTGTCAATGAATAACGTGTTATTTGTACAATCATTAGTGCATTTAATGTTTGATAGTCAAGGACTATTTAATTCAAACTGGACATTTCCTCAAAATGTGGTACATGAAGGATTTCTCCTCTCGAACTTGCATGTGAAGATAACAGGAACACTTTATCTTTTTCATTTACTGTAGTTTGAAAACAGGACAACAAGAGACATTTTGTTTTGTCCTTAAATAATCAAGGTTAATGATGTCTGTTTTTGCTATTATCATAGTAGGTTTCATATGTGATGCTGTGATGATGTTGTCTTAATCAAACCAACAGATCAACAGTGTTGTTAATGAACTTAAGACAGTTGTAATCAGCTTTTATCATATATGTGACTGGCCGTGGCAAAACCAGGAACAAGTCTCCCCTGGGTCATTTTGAGTTATTTACAGAATCTGAAAGTGTGGGTTCTAAGCTATCCGATGATGCCAAACACATGTCGCTCAAAAAAAAATGAAGAAGATACAGCCATTTCAATGTTGGCAATCTGCAAATAAGATTAGGGAGAAAACAGGCTTCAAAGTTTTAGAAGAATGTCCCCATTCCAGAAGCATTACCTGGGGGTGTTAACAATTGCTGGTCATTTACATTAATTTGCGTTAACCCAACCCCCAGAACTGACTGTCAACACAGACTCTGCCTAGGAAGGTGTGCAGAATTTCAGCTTTGCTGGCAAATAGGGGTATGAATCTCTCAGTGTCTGGAGAATTGATTTGATTCCGATTTTTGGTATCACGATTCGATTCAAAATCAATTTTTCGATTCAGAAACAATTTTTGATTCAAAAATGATTTTTCTATTAAAATTGTCATAAATTTAGTTTCAGCTTTGTAACTGACAAGCTGAAAAGAATAAACAACAATGTAAACAAATGGAGCATTTATTTAAAACAATAATTTTAAACTGAGAATATTAAACAACAATGTAAACCAATGGAACATTTATTTGAAACAATAATTTTAAACTGAGAATATTAAACAACAATGTAAACCAATGGAACATTTATTTGAAACAATAATTTTAAACTGAGAATAACAACAATGTAAACAAATGGAACATTTATTTAAAACAATAATTTTAAACTGAAAACATTAACAACAATGTAAACAAATAGAACATTTATTTAAAACAATAATTGTAGGTTCTGTACTTTATCAAAGTTTTTGAATCATTTGATATTCATACCAAAAATACAAACAAATAATACAGGAATGCATTAAATGCTGTAACTTGAATTACCAGTACTGTATTAGGTTAGCTTAGTTGCCTGGATTCCTCTAAAACAATAAAATAAAAATATAGGAACAAATAATTCATCCATCCATCATCTTTAACCACTTCTTCCTTTAAGAGTCATGGGGCTCACTGGTGTCCATGTCCAGTCATCACTGTGCGAGAGGCGTGGGACACCTGGACAGGTCTCCAGTCCATCACATACAAATAATTCAAAATATACAGACAAAAACAGACTTCAGCCTACCAAAGTGTAGTAACCTTTAACTCAAGCATTATAAGAGGGGGACAATAATACTGTCATTGCTGGTATCACTCAGCCCTCTGTGAATAGCAAACAACCATCAGGGTGCTAACGATCCATTGTTAGGCTGATGGTCCTCCTTGATCATGTGAGCAGCTGGTTTCGGCTGTCATCAGCCAACTGGTTGATCCACTGTGAGAGGGTGTTAAGACTGAGCTGAATACCAGACTTAGCTTTTTTAGATTTTTGTACCTGGATTATTGAGCATGCATCAGGGTAAAATTAAACATGTTTAAAAATTGATTTTGGAGCATTTAGAATTGATTCTGAATCGCCAGGACTAAGAATCCAGAGTCTTTGAAAAATCTATTTTTTCCTACACCCCCTACTGGCAAACTTCCTTTTGATCTTTAAAAAAATAACATTAATACAAAGAATTGTATTTTATGTTATTGTGACATGTTTTACACATTAATAATGTTGATTGTTTTGTTACAGCCCACCCCAAAAAACAAGGGTCACAACTAGTCAAGTCAAGTCAATTTTATTTATATAGCACAGTTAAAAGGGTCCCCGGTTCAAATCCCGGTCTGGGGGCCTTTCTGGGTGGAGTTTGCATGTTCTCTCCGTGCATGCGTGGGTTTTCTCCGGGTGCTCCGGTTTCCTCCCACAGTCCAAAGACATGCATGTTAGGCTGATTGGTAACTCTAAAATTGACCCTGGGTGTGAGTGAGACAGGTCCCTCTTGTAAATGAGTCCCCGTGGCTCAACGAGGCTAGCCTGTATAAATAAAGCTTGAATGAAAAAAAAAAACAGATAAACTGTTATCAAGGTGCTTCACACACACAACATAAAAGAGGTTTAAAAATTTAATGAACAGTATCACACACCAATGGTAAAAATTATGATATTAACAGCAGTAAAAGTATAATAAAAATGGTGTTAAAGGTACAGGACAGGAATGCACTTTATAAAGTTGATGACACTGGAAAAGTTTGTATAATAGCTGAAGATGTTGAGTAAACTCAGGAGATGCTTATGTTGCATCTAGGTTAGACAGGGGGAAAACAAAATAAAATAAGGCTTTACACACACCAAGCTCCTGCACAGACTTATTTTAGATGTCACACAAGGTGTTGGTGCTGGACATGATCATCAGGGCAGAAAGGCCTTATCTTTGTTGTAAGTCTTTTTTATTAAGCTTTTGTGGGCTGGTCGGTTTCCATCCATCCATCCATCCATCCATCCATCCATCCATCCATCCATCCATCCAAATAATGTATTTTAAAGAAAGAAAGATAAGATTTCTTGTTTCACCAAATATATATTAACATGAAAAATAAATTCTAAAGATAATCTTACATAAAGATAAACAAAAACATTTTAGAGCAAAATTATCTGGGAAAAACAAGGCTATTTTAATTAAACACGCTGCTCCATTCAGCTTTTTTATCATGATGACAGCCAGCTGACAGCAGCTGACAGCTGCGTGAGAACAGCTGATCCATCCCATTTTAACTGTACATTTTATCTTTTCAAACGGCCAGATGAATCTGCATAATTGGTGCACCATTATCGTGCTTTAAATGTTAGTTTCTTTGCTGCGATTTGTAAAACCTAAAGCCAATCCAACGCGTGTGATTGCGCGATGCGCTGCTGGACACAGACCATGGCTGGAGACACGGAGCCGAGTGGCTCCAGTGGCTGGAGCGCATTGCGCGGTGATTACGCGTGTCTGCTTTGTCTAATGAAATAAAGATAGTGGATGGATGGATGTATTATGTATGGATGGAAACTGATTTGCTTGCGATTTGCTTGCGCACGCAGTAAAAGCTTCTTTTTTTTTTTTCTCGGGTTGGTCGGAAAAACAGCTGACAGCTCTGACGCTTTGATCGGCTTTATTTTATTATTTTCCTTGTTCCTTGTTGTGTCCACTGGGCGATCTATAGATGTTAAGTAGCCATGTGCTTCTTTCAAAGCTGCACGTTATTGGCCGAAGCCAGTAACAAAGCTCTGATACCAGCCAAACAAGTCCCGCATGTTAATCAGCTGTGAGGGTCCCCGCCCCCAGTACGCAAATCACTGCGGCTTGGTTTTACTCTGAAAACAAACGGATTTCTAACACAAAGTTTAACAGTTTAAACACTTATAAAGTGTTTTTTAAAGCATGGGATGGTTTCTTCACAACTTCAACTGGTACATTTTGCAAAAAAACGATTTTCACTAATTTCTCAGAAGTTGAAGGTTTATTGATTTTTTCTCAGTTAGAGCTGTGCCGACTTGTTCCTGGATTTGGAGTGGCTGGTCACATATACTAGCGTCTTAAACTAACCCTTTAAGTTTTCTGACATGAACTAATCTCTGAACCTCCTGACACACTCTGGGACGTCACCGCATGCTGCTCCTGGCTCACACAGACCAAATCAGAAAGAGCTACATCTTTCTAGGTCAAGTTAGCCTTAAAAGAGCTCTGACTTCCTGTTTTCCTTAGAGTCTGCTGGAAAAACTACAAGACATGAGGTCTTCTCCAAAGAACTGATGATCGTCTGGTCAACACGCTAATGGCCACGTCATTCAGTTAAAGACTTATAACATGCCAAGTTATAAGCCATCTTCAAGAGCTGAAGAGCTCCAAGTTCTTAATGAACTCTCTTGAGGAACGCTTTATTTTGAAACTTGACCAGGACATGCCACGGTCTTTGACGAAGAAGGCAGGCGTCACGACACGCGAATCCATAAACACGCCGAGGTACAACTGGACTTCACGGACAGATGACCTGTGAGTCCAAGACTGCTTCTACAACTCTATCCACCAAGACGAACGTCCAAAGGTACAGAGTGCTGATGTTTTTGGATCGTGCTGTGAGGTCGAGCTGGTTCTCGTACGGAGGAGTGTCATTTCTGGTTAAAACTCAAAATAGATGACTCTCTAAACTCACCTCTCCCTATTCCTCTTAAATCTCTCCTTATTTCAATCTGGAAACTATATTTAAGCTAAAGAGCCACAGACTGAGTATAATGACATCCTGTATTTATGTCTGTTGTGTTACAATTTAAATGTGCTGACGTATTAAATTGCAAGAAAGTGAAATCATGTACAAATGTATGATGTAATTTACAATTATGTTAAATAAATGGTCCAGTCCTGCTGTGCCAACATAAGTTTAACGTTTCCTGTGAATTACATCTGGTCAATGTATAGAATTATTGGTATTAAGCTGAAAAAGAGAGAACCCGTTTAATTAATGCTGTATTTTTGTGTCAGACTAAACCCTGCCAATTTATACATCTAAAATATAGGTAAGTCAGTAAACTGACCCCTTCATATATTACTACATATTAATAAGTACACAAAAAGTTTGTCATACCTAGCAATAATGGGAAATTATAGGAGCAGATCAACTCCAAGCACAAACACTAAAGATGCTAAATTTATGTTTGAAAAAAATCCAGACTCAGTAAAATATTTAGAGAAATGGATGAAAAAATATCAAGTTTTCCCAAATTTTAAAATTGAGACCTGGAAAATGCTTGTTTCATTACTCCAGGACAAAATTGCTCTGTCTAAATGCAAAAAAAGGGATAAATTAAAACTTCCGTTGGCAGTAGCTAAATTATGACTGACTGAATCACTAATTAGGCAGGAACAAGTCGAGAAGTCAAGGACAAATAAGCTCCAGAAAAGAAACAAAACATCTGATACGCTTTTCGTCCATCCTGGAGATAACGAAGTTGTTGTCAGCACTCGCCGTCCTGCTCACGACCTTGGAGGAAATGGTGCAGCCACATCTTTTGTACCTCCTCCACAGATACAACAGTTACACCCAGAACTACCTGGAGTAAAGCCAGAAGTCGATACAAAACCAATACTCAGCCCCCCTGCCAGTCACACTCGGAACCACACCGTCGCCAGCCAATTAAGTGACGTAAAACCAACAACGTCTAGCCTAACCACTGAATCCTATCCCATGATCCAAGTGCTGAATCCAAACCCAGTAGCGGACGGTGCTCAGTTTGTGTTTGTTTTTAGACGATGGAAGAAGCCAGAAGGGTAGTTGAAGGCGTCATGAATGTGGCTAAGGATCCAGAGGCATGGATCACAGATATGCTAGGAATCATACATTCTTATCATCTAAATAGCCATGAAACGGGGGAAGCGGCTCAATCGTCGTTGGGGAAACACTGGGCCAGAGTGCGGGGTGATTACACAGGCAGAGATAATGAAAACAATCCGTACCCTTATCCACAAACAGACCAACAGTTAACAGGTGGCTATTTAGCACAGTGGTCAGCTCTTTGTGCACGTGTGAGTGAGGCCTTTAAAAGGCGTGCTGATTATGCAGTTCTCTCAGCTGTGAAACAAAAACCTGATGAGGAAGTGACTTACTTTAAAATCAGATACGAGAAGGAATTGCTGAAATGCTGCTGTTTATTCCCACTATATTAGGCTTAGTGTATTACTAGTTGATGTTTTTCTTAGTTAATTCTAGATGTTATTACTGTTTTTCTATTGCATTTGTTGTTGGATGTAACTGGGACCCCGTGTACATAATCTCGTTTTCATCACATGTACCACATGCGGTGCAAATGACAATAAAGACTCTCTGACTCTCTCTCTGAATTCAAAGTTCACTGCTGTATTATTCCAGCCGAAAGCTGTTACAATCTTTTTGTCCTGAGATTGGTAACTGGGTGAGAAAACATCTGATAGAGGTCGACACATGCTCTGTGACTGTCTTAATGCAATGGGCGTATCACGTAGAAAAAATTATAAAAAACAGAAAAGCAGGAAATAACACTGATAACAAGACGAATGTGTTCCTTAGTGATGACTCAGATGTATTTTACAGCGGCCCTTCGAGAAGAAATAACAGACGGGTTGCATGAGGCCAAGACATAATGATTTTAACACATTCAGGCAGCCACATCCGGATAGCTGCTATTCGTACGGGAAATTGGGACATTTCTCACGTGACTGTTATAAAAACTCCCAAGGGAGAGGAACGGGCACTCACAGAGGGCAGTTCCCAGTTGCTCCTAGTCACTATCAAAACAGAGGGTTTAATGAAAATTTCTTAGGTGCTCCAAACCACCCTCAAAACGGGGAGTTTAATGGAGATTTATCAGTTGCTCCACCACAACCTCAAAACAGAGGTTTTAATGCATGACTAGATGGTAGTGCAGCCAGCTCTGACTTTTCCCAAGGTCAAGAGTTAGTAAACATATGCTCAGCATGGAACTTATTAAACTCACTGAAGGAGAAGCCGTGTGTTAAGTTGAGGGTGAACACGATCCCTGTTGATTTTTTGTGTGATACAGGCGCGTGCAAGACTGTTTTAAAAATCAGCATTCCTGGTCTGAAACCATCACAAAACTCCATCTGGGTAAAATCAGCAGATGGCATGACAAATAGACAAATGATTTCAAAACCAGTACACTTCACAGATGAAGAAACTGGCTACTCATTCTCAGCAAACGTTGTGATATCACCTGATTGTCCAATTAACCTTCTTGGTAGAGACTTGTTGACAAAACTTGCCATTGCTGTCGTCCCTGTCCAGGATGGGATGAGAGCAGCAAGATTAAATAAAACACAGATCTATGCAAATCAAAGCCTAATCGACGTTTTCTGCTCATAAGATCTGAGTTCAACTAATAACCTGGCAGCTGCTTCTACATTGATGCAGGAGGCAGGAAATGTAATAACAGCCCTTGAAGATGAAATGCCTCTCAGTCATCTACACGTAACAATGAATATTCTTAAACAAGATGACACAGAATACTTAAATGCTTTTCTGGCAGAAAAGCAGGTCCCTATGGCGATCGCAGTGCTATACACAGACAGACACTCTCTCACCGGTGCCATAGTTCTCCTGCCTGAAAAACAAAAACATTTTTACAAGCTGGAAACAATCCCACACATATGTTTGTTTAAACCAAACGACATGCAATGGAGAGATTTGGGTTTTCAGATCAGAACAACGGCTGTTTCCACAGACTTCTCCCCCCCACAAAATGAATAGTCATACAGTGCGTCGTGCAAAATGTGGAGGAGGCAGCTTTGTTTGGTTCTGATGTATAAACCCAGAGTGCATGCTCTCTCTTTATGACAATCAAACATGGTGCTCCTCTCATAACGTGATGAGGAAGACCTGAGACATTACCTGAAACATTGTGGTCTTCTGGGCCTTCAGATGTTGAGTTATTAAATTCCATCCCCCTAGTACAAATAAAGCCAAAATCAGATTGGCGACTAGTGGTTAAACAGTACCCACTGAAACCGGAGGCCGTGAAAGGCATTACACCAGTCATTTCTGATTTATTGAAAGCAGGTGTAATTAAAAATATCCTGAATCTCCTTGCAATACTCCTATTTTTCCCATTCAAAAAGCCAACAGGGAGGATTGGAGACTTGTCCAGGATCTGAGGGCTGTGAACGAGGCGATACAATCGATCGCCCCAAACGTTCCAGACCTCTACACTTTACTGAACTCTTTAAATCCAGACAACAAATATTTTACAGTGATTGATCTCAGTAATGCATTCTTCAGCGTACCCATTCACACTGACTCACAGTTCTGGTTCGTGTTTACTTTTGAAAAAACAAAATACATGTTCACTTGACTTTCGCAGGGTTTCACAGACAGTCCAACCTTATTTACACAAGCCATCATGTCATGCTTGTCTGACTTTGTGTTGAGTGAAGGTAGTCAGTTGATAGTTTATGCGGATGACATTTTTATCGGATCACCAACAGAAAAAGCATTCAGACGTGAATCAATCACACTGCTGAAACATTTAGCACAAACAGGTAACAAAGTAAGCAGATCTAAGATACAGTGGGTACAGACTGAAATCAGTTATTTGGGACATACACTATCAGCTACTGGAAAACAGATACAGCAGAAAAGAAAACAGGCCATTGCTGACGCACCGAGGCCTGAAACAAAGAAGCAAATGATGAGTTTTCTTGGTCTCAGTAACTTTTATAGATATTATATCCCACACTATGCCGAGTTATCACAACCTTTGCTCGGTTTGATCTATGACACGCCTATGACCTTGACAGACAAAATCACTTGGACTGAGCCCACGAAGCAAGCCTTCTTAACATTGAAGCAGAAGCTCATTCAAACAACTTCTTTGATTCTGCCTGACTATTCAAAATGTTTTACACTGACTGTTGATTGTAGAAACAGCTTTATGACATCAGTTCTGCAAAAGCATGGAGACAAAATGAAACCTTTTGGTTTTTACTCGAAGAAATTAGACTCTGTTGCCTTAGCCCTACCACCGTGTGTCCAAGCAGTTTGTGCTGCTACAATGGCTGTGCAGATAACAGCTGACGTGATCCTGTTTCATGAGACATACCTCCTTGTACCACATGCCATGGACGTGTTGTTGCTGCAGAGCAAAATGAACATCCTGTCTCCAGATCGATATTTGAGCTACATCGCACTTTTGTTATAACAGAGCCACATAAACATCAAACGCTGTAATGTCTTAAACCCAGCAACATTTCTTCCACTCCCAGATGACGGATCACCTCACAGCTGTTTAGAAATCATGGAACAGGTTCATTTACCCAGATCTGATTTAACTGACACACCTCTGATTGACGGGTTTGTTTGGTTTGTGGACGGATCATGTTTCAGGACTGACAATGGAAAAACTCAGACTGGTTATGCAATTGTCCAACTCCCTGACGTTATCATAGAAGCTAAGCAGCTGTCCCATCATCACTCAGCTCAGACTGCAGAAATAATTGCACTCACACGCGCGTGCCAGCTGGCTGAAAAACAAAGTGTTACTGTTTACACGGACAGCCAGTACGCCTTCTCAACTCTGTTTTACTTTGCCAAGCAATGGGAAAACAAGGGTATGCTGACATCTAGTGGGAAACCTATGACACATGCAAAACTTTTGACAGAACTTTTAAATTCCATCCGCGAACCAAACAACATTTCTGTTTGCAAATGCACTGCTCACACCAGAAACACAGATTTTGTTTCAAATGGTAACAGATTTGCTGATTTTGTAGCTAAAGAAGCTGCTAAGGGAATTTATGGCTCATGTTTTTTGATGAACTCACTGAATGAAGACATGATTAATAAATCAGTTATTTTAGATATGCAGAAAGCTGCACCGAAACAGGAAAAACAGATGTGGGAGGCTCGAAATGCCCAGCAAAATCATGACGAGAACAGTTTATATCATATAAATAATAAACCAGTTCTACCAAAATCTCTGTTCAAAGCTGCAGCAATTGTAGCTCATGGGCTGTGCCATGTTTCAAGTGCTGGGATTATTGACATGATTCAGAGACATTTTATCACTTTTGGCCTTGACTCATTTTTGAAAGGTTTTTGTAAGACGTCCTGTCTGCATCAGACATAACTCACAGGGTAATTTGAGACCTAAAAGGGGCTCTTTTCCAACACCTAATTACCCATTTCAAAGAATGTACATGGACTTTATTGAATTGTCACCTAGTGGTCAATACAAATACTGTCTTGTAATGATTGATTCTTTTTCAAAATGGGTGGAAATAACTCCAAGTAAACATGCAGACGCTCTCACAGTTGCTAAAGCCATTTGTAAAGATATTATTCCTGTACACGGGATCCCAGAAACCATATACAGTGATAATGGACCTCATTTCGTTAATCAGGTCATACGTGACATGGCTATGCACCTAGGCTTGACTTTAAAAAATCATTGTGCCTATCATCCCCAAAGCGCCGGACTGGTCGAACGAACAAACGGTACAATCAAATCCAGGTTAAGAAAAACCATGGACACCACAAAACGTCCATGGCCAGAGTGCCTAGACATTGTGAAATTGTATATGAGAATCACTCCAACAACTAATAGTCTGACCCCTTTTGAGATAATTCATGGCAGACCATACAGAATGCCTCTTTTCTCACCAGATCTGCAAAAAGCAGATGAGGAACAGACTTTAGCAGATTACATGATAAAGACACTTAAAGAAAAGGAAGTGTCAAAGACAATTTTACTGCCTTCTGATTCTCTGTTTCCCCAGGAAGAAGCGACAGCAGTGACACCGGGTGACTGGGTCTTCATCGGAGTGGTCAAACGAAAATCTTGGGCGTGTCCACGATGGGAAGGACCGTATCAAGTACTCATGAGTACACCAACTGCTGTCAAAATCGCCAAAAGATCTTCCTGGATCCATCTCAGTCACTGCAAGCTGCATAAGGTACTGGACTCTTAGGTCATTGGAGCAGTGGTAAAAGACTGGTTACAAAAGGGGCGTGGCAATTTAGAGCATGTCATCTCAAACCCAGTGAAGAAACCAACAACCCTGTTTTGCTAAGATTATTTTGAGATCAGTACTTCTGTAAGCTGAGCAACAATGGGGGTTCCACATGTCAGGTGGACTCTCTACTGCATTGTGACTGCAGCATGGCACATAGCCAATAGTGACCTCAACAACCTGCTGAAAGCTGATTCAGAACACCCACATGACTACAGCAACAACCTGTGGTGACAACTAATGAACAAACAGCCTATGAAGGTGAAGCTACTAACTGTTATGTCTGTGCCCATCTGCCTTATGCCTTCCAAAACTTAGGTCTCCGACCAGCAGCCGTGTCCACAGCTCAACAAGCGTGTCTGTATGGTCTGAGCGCCCAAGTAGGAACAGGCAGCTGGGCTAAACGAGACTACTCAGTGCCACTGTCCAACGAGATAAAGAACACCCACACAGACCTAGACAGACGTTTGGCCATGGCTTCTATGGGGTACGACTTTGCTTCAAACTGCAGTATCACCTCAGACGTGATGCCCCTACCCCAGATGTCGATAAAACTACCTGAACTGATCACGGTGTCCCATTTGTCAGTTGGAGCTCTGGGATACTGTGTTTACAACAATGGAACCACTCCAGTGGGCCTGGTACCCTGGAACTTATGTGACAAAGTGTATTCCTTCTGTGATATAACAAGACAAAAGAATGCACCGAACTACATCCACTGTGTTTTCTGCAAAGCAGGGCGGCCATATGCAAAGGCCAACTGTTCAAAGTTAGAAGATGTCACAGACTGCACGCAACTCCTTGAACAAAGAACCTTCAATGTCAGCCAGCAAACGAGAGGACATCAGAAGATCACCCACTGCAGCTTATCAGTACCAGGTGACAAAGGCTCTCGTGTATTAACTGACTGGTATTTCTTGTGTGGTCACAGAGCCTACACTGCACTACCACCTGATTGGGGGGGCCTTTGTGCTTTGGTCCCCCTGTCTAACCCAATGTTCGTATTAAGGAAAGTGTTGCTACCCTCAGCCCACCGGACAAGACGGTCCCTAATGCCTGAGGTAAAAAGATGGGGAGGGATTACCACTGCCACCGGCATTCCATGGGAATTTAGGATCTGGAATGGAGGAGAGAAATTCTTCCAAGGACTCTTCCCATCTGTGGGAGTCGGTGAGGGACGAGCTCATGTTGAAGTCAACAGATATGCCCTCCTCCGTCTTATCAACGACACCTATCAGTTGGCAAATGGGACCCTGAACGAACTGAGCGGACTGAAACAGATGATCTTGCAGAATCGTATTGTCCTTGATTTGTTGACAGCGTCACAAGGCGGCGTATGTAAAATCATTGGAGAAACATGCTGCACCTACATCCCAGATGAAACAGGAACAGGAGGAGACATCCATGATGCTTTACATGATCTTCGTGATCTCAAGATGTGTCAAGATATGTTGAAAGTGGGACTAGAGGAGCAAAGACCTTTGGTCATGGTTCATCTCTGGACCATGGTGGCATCTCCTTTTGAAGATCTGCACTCCTCTTCTAACGGTGTTGTTCCTGTTCTGCATTCTCTACTCCTGTGTTATACCACTTTTAAAGAAAATGATGATGAAAGCTTTCACAGGTGTTCTGATCAGCTTGCACCAAACTCGTCTGGAACAAAATGAAGAAGATTTCACTCCTCTGAAGGATGAGTGTTAATTAGCCAAAAAGAAAATACAGAGTGATTCTGTGTGCTGAAAGTATTTCACAAATGTCTGGTACTAAGATAATGTTAGTTTTTCTAGGCTATATTTTAAAATCAAAGTAATTTCAAGCCAAACTTTTAATCATTTTATTTGCTTATTTTAATTCTGTTTTGTTTTAATCAGCCACTGAAAGAGTACATAAATTTGAAATGAGATCTTTTATTCATTTTATTTTATGTGTGTGTCCATAAAGGATCACTTTATTTGCTGTGTTTTTCATTGTTTCCCACATCTTTAACAAACATACTGAGTTCTTATTATCGCTTTTCCTACATCTCTGAATATGTATTAGTTCTTTTATTTTGACACAAATCAAATAGATTATTTCTTTTATTTTAACACAAATCAAATAGATTATTTCTTTTATTTGTTTGACACAAATCAAATAATTATTTCTTTTATTTGTTTAATACAAATCAAATAGATTAGTTATTTTTATTTGTTTAACACCAATTGAATAAGTTATTTATTTTATTTGTTTAACACCAGTTAAATAAGTTATTTATTCTATTTGTTTAAATCAATTAAATAGATTAGTTTTTTTAAATATATATATGCTTCTTTAAAAAAAAAAGGGTTTATTTCTTTGGAAAAACTTTTAGCTTTTGTGATTAAATAGATGGATCCCTGCTGAAATTTATTATTCCTTTTAAAACTTTGAAATGAGCCATGAAATAAGACCACATTAACTACAAAGTTCTCCTCAAATCTTTATTCCTCACAAACATTGAAATGAGTCATGCAATATGACAATCATCACCATAGAGTTATCCAAAACTTTATATCTCTCAAACCATCCTAAAAAGATGATCCAGAGTTATCAGGACATTACTGTAGAGGCAACAGAACGGTGGTATGTGTTTTTTGCCCCTAATTTGAATTCGGCCTCGGGGTTGGTTTCCATACCACTCACATAATTGATAATGATCAGTTTATATGATAAGAGGATAGAATGATGGAGATGTTCAACATTTATCATCTAAAACTAATTACTCTGACACAATAATTCTTACCCAGCTCACTTAAATTAAATGTTCTCTGTTCACATTCAAACAGTTAATTTGAGATAAACAGTGTTGGTCCTTGAGGCAGAACAGACAAACTTCTTTAAGCTTGTTGATGGTACAATGTTTTGATTAGATGTTCCTGCCTCGTACAGAACCCTGACTGCAGTTTATCTATCTGTGAGTTGTCAGAGATTTGTGTAACTTGTCAACTCCTCCTCCTTCTTGTATAAATGGTTTGTGATGGCTGCACCATTCGGATTTGTGCAAGAATGTGTTCATGAGGCCAACCAAGTTTCAGAAGTACATTAAAAAGCCTTATCCCCTTTGCAAAGTGTCCATGATTTCTGTCTAACTCATATCTCTTGTTTATCTTGTGTGGTTTTTATTAAGGTGACAGGTGTCTAAATACCTATCAGTTATTGTAAAATAAATTATAAATATATTAAAATTTAATTCCAAGTTATGGTAGTTTTTTCTCTGGGACACGCCCCTAAAAATCTGCGCATTTCCGCAAAACGTCATCAGTGACGTGCAAACAGGTAGAAGGTAGAGCCTTACCCGTTTGTCTGGTGTGTTAACTGCTTGCCATACAGATTCTTTTTCTGAAAGATCGCCTCTTTTTTTTTGTGTAACTTGAAAAATGCCGTCACGTTGTAGCACATTTGGGTGTTCTAATATCAGCAGTGAACAAGTGAGCATTCACAAATTCCCAAAAGATGAGAAACTTTGCCTAGAATGGACAAGTACAGAGAACGAGGGACCGATGGTGTCCTACTAAAGAATCGTATGTCTGCAACGTCCATCTTACTGCCGATCAGGTAACATCTGTAATTTTTTTTTATTCATGGAGGGTTTATGTTGTTTGGGCAAGACACTTAACCCCGAGTTGCTCCCGGTAGGACTGGAAAGCACCTTGCATGGTAGTCTGCCGCTACCGGTGTATGAATGTGTGTAGCATTCAATGTGTGTAGCACTTTGAGATTTTCACTAATGAAAAGTGCGTTATAAATTGAATTCATTATTATTATTATTATTATTATTATTATTATTATTAATGAGGGTTTTGGATGATTTACTGTCTTAAAATTATAATTCTCAATCGCGATCGGGCCTTGCTGTTAGCTTAGTGTTAGCACAACAACAAAGACCCACATCCCGAAGCTAACCCCACTAAGCAAATGTTTATGAAATAAACCGTGTCTAAATCACTTTTCCATTGATCGAGTGTCCAATAAATGTATTTGATGAATAATAACCCTTCGATTAATTTAATACATTCAAGTACTAAGAATAAGTTGTGTTTGTTCGCTGCTATCAAACTAGCCGACATCAGTACACCCAAGTAGCTTGTTGTGTGTTTTTTAATTATGTCTACGCGATCAAGCAACATCAGTAAGTTTATTAATTCCGTGAGGGTTTATTAATGAGAGTTTTGGACGATTGACTGTCTTAAAATGATAAATCTGCTAGGAAGAATGATAAATAATCCCACATGAACCTCCAGCACGTTTTTTCAAAGCTGCATTGTGTATTAAAAAGTTTTCCATTGATAGAGCATAAAATAAAATGATTAGAGCAAGATTAAAACTTCTACTGCTTATATTGACAAAATTTACTTTATTTTGACGAAACAAACTCATGAAATTATTTGTTGTCAGACTCTACCTTATGAAAAGCACTGTTAATTTTCTTATTTACCCATTTCATAAATGCAAATTAAATCATGGGATCTAATCAATTCATGAAGGATCTCCCAATCGCCTCCCTTTGTCATCCAGCCTTCGACTGAAGACCTACTCTAAAATAAAAAGAAGATGGCCAGAACATGTCAGCATGCCAGGTCGCCCTAATCCGAAGCTTCAACTTGTACCAAATCTGCGAGAGATGCCTGGGCCCCCAGCACGCCGAACTCGACAACCCCTGTTGCATTTGCCGCCTCCTGCCCGCCAGAGGGAGCACCGTGCACCTGGTGATGAGCGGCTGAGATCTGGGAGAGCTGTGTGCATGTTTCATGGCAAGATATAGGTAAACCAAAACTTCTTCTTCTTTCGGCTTTTCCCTTTTCAGGGGTCGCCACAGCGAGTCATCCTCCTCCACCTCACTCTGTCCTCTGCATCCTCTGTCCTCACTCCAACTACCTTCATGTCCTCTCTAACTGCATCCATATATCTCCTCTTTGGCCTTCCTCTGTGTCTTTTTCCTGGCAGCTGCATTTCTAACATCCTTCTACCAATATACCCACTGTCCCTCCTCTGGACATGTCCAAACCATCTCAGTCTGGCCTCCCTAACTTTATCTCCCAGTTGTTCAACTGTTGTTCAAATCGCATTAAAACTTGCTAAAAAAAAAAAAAATGTAAATCGTGATTCTGAAATATATAATTTTTATTTCTGTTTTCTTAGAATTCTCAAACCACACAAACAAGGTAAAATTCAAGATCTGTCAGAGTACAAGTTTGTTTAAGAAAGGGCACAAAGAACAAAGGTATTTTGAAAAATAATGTTTTTTTTTGTTTGTTTGTTGTTTGCCTTTGACAGGCTATGTGGAAGCTGTTAGGAAGGAGGTAATTGCTCTCTGCGCAGGTGAATCAGATGACCAGCCTGGATATGAAGTTCACGTGCCACATCCACTCAGTATCCAGATATTTACACAGCAGTTCCAGAGTGACGTTCCAGATACCAGAAATCATTCTACATGGGGCACTTGAAGCCAGTGTAGGCATCTTCTGCTGGAAAAGTGTTGCGGATCCTAGTCACAACACATGATCGAAGTGGAAATCTGTAGAACTCTGTAAAATAAATATGTTTTAGTTGATTTTGTACAGATTCATACATTTCTGATATTTTTTTTGTTTTTAATAAATTTAAAATAGAAAAAAACCAAATGTCAAACAGATAATTTTTTGGTGTCATTAAATTTTGTAAAATGTGTAAATTGTCAATATACCATTTGTTTAACATCTTAAAAATAATGTAATATATGTGTTTAAACTTTTTTCATTAAAAACCAATAAATTAAATAATATTTATTTTTATATGTAAATTATAAAGATATATTTATATGATAAAAAAAGGCATTCAATACAAAAACAACTGGGCTTTATTTGTAACAGAAAACGTTTCGCTCTCTATCCATAGGGCTTTCTCAATTCAATTGGATAGAGGGTGAAACATTTTCTGTAACAAATAAAGTCCAGTTGTTTCTGTATTGAACACTTTTTTTGATTTTATGATGTCCTGGACGACTGAGAATCTCCACCAGCATATATTTATATAATTTTGTGATTATATCAGATCGTTGCTTTATTTACAGTGAAGAAATATTTATAAAACAATACAATTGTTTTGTGTTTTCATTGAATTCAAAATATTTTTATCATAAAACTAGGCTGTAAGTAAGTAAGTAAGTAAGTAAGCAGTAATCATTAAATGCACTGATGTAATTCAGACATAATTTCAGTGAAAATTCATTTTTGAAGTGATAATTCATAAATATACTCTCAAGATATAGTGAACATTCAGTGTATTTACACATGCACATTACATCTGTGGAAATAAGAATGTTTTTCATGTTAAAATAAACGTTAAAAAAGTATCGATACTTCAAAGGTACTCATATTTTTAAACTATAATTAATGTTGAATAATTATTAGATACATTAATTAAAAAAATTACCAATCAGTGCTCTGTAAACGAGATAGATCGGGTTCCATGACTTTTCCTGCCTAAAATCCTCCCTCCTCTGCAGCTGTCTCTCCTCCTCTGCAGTGTCGGTTCAGACTCACTTCCTGAACTGTAAGGTTCATATAAATACGGTTGAATACCTAAATTAAAACCTGCTGGCTCTTGTTCATCACCAGAAGTAACAGAACTTCCAAAACTGAAGACAAATCGCTTAGATCAACTCTAGAAATGCTGCACTCATCTGATTCGACATAATGCTCCGCCATTATTATTTACATGCGCATTGGAGCAGCTAGAGCGAGTGCCTTCCCATTTGCACGTCATTGATGATGTTTGCGGAAATGCGCAGATTTCTAAGGGCGTGTCACAGCAAAAAAATTACCATAACTTGTAATGAAATTTTAATATATTTATAATTTATTTTGCAAACATGAACAAAGCTGAATGATATAAGATATATATGTTGTGACAAATACGCAAATTTCTAACATCATGTCACAATCCCTTTAATGCATGTACTACTAACTATGTGTTGTGCAAAGTGTCGTGAGATCCATCAGACTTAACTCTTCCCGTTCCACCAACACTGTAAGGCTGCTTCTAAAAGAGTGAAAAAATAGAAAAATGTAAAAATCCTTAACAAACCAGGTTCAAAGTAATCATGTGCATTTACCTTGAAGAGAGTCACCTCTGTAATCCTGGTTTGCACAACGGAATTTAAAATGTTCATTTACATAAAAGTGAATCCTTCGACAGAGGCACTGATGGAAGCTCAGTTGATCTGGAGCTGTATGCTTCCTCAGTCCTGGGCTACATAAGTACATGCTCTGAAAATGTATCCATAAAAAAACATGTCAAATATTACCCAAATCAAAAACCGTGGTTAACTAAAGAGGTGCGCACCCTGCTGGCAGCCAGGGATACTGCATTCAAGTCAGGAGATAAAGAGGAGCTGAGAATGAGGAAAAAAGAACTGAGGGATGGCATTAAGAAAGCCAAAGCCACTTATGCACAGAGAATAGAGGGACAGTTCACCTCACAAGACCCACGGAGCATGTGGAAAGGTATTAAATGCATAACAGATTACAAAGGCAAGAATAAACAATGCCCCAGGGACCCATCTCTGCCTGATGCCCTCAACAAGTTTTATGCACGTTTTGATGATCCAAATAGACCAGCTAGCACCAGACTCACCTCATCACCAGATGAAGAGCATCTCAGAGTGACCGCAGCAGAAGTGAGAGGCAGTCTCAGAAAGATTAATCCCCATAAAGCAACTGGACCAGACAACATCCCAGGGAAAGTTCTGAAGGAATGTGCAGACCAGCTCTGTGAGGTGCTGGCTGACATCTTCACCACCTCACTTTCACTGGAGTCAGTTCCCACCTGCCTGAAGACTGCCACCATCATCCCAGTTCCAAAGAGCTCCACAGTGACTGGTCTGAATGACTATAGACCGGTGGCTCTCACCCCGGTGGTCGCTAAATGTTTTGAGAAACTGGTCATGTCCCACATAAAGAAAACCGTGAACACCAACGTGGACCCTCATCAATACGCATACCGTGAGAACCGATCAACAGAGGACGCCATTTCTTCCGTGGTCCACACTGCTCTCACCCACCTGGATCAGAAGGACTCATACGTGCGCCTGCTCTTTGTGGACTTCACATCTGCCTTCAACACCATGATCCCCCAAACTCTGATAGACAAACTATCTACACTTGGACTAAGCCCCTCTATTTGTAACTGGATACTAGACTTCTTAACAAACAGACCACAGTCCGTGAAGATCCACAACTTCTCCTCCTCCACCATAACCCTCAGCACTGGCTCTCCCCAAGGATGTGTGCTGAGCCCCCTTCTGTTCACTCTGCTCACATATGATTGTACAGCCACACTTCCAGGCTGTCATATTGTTAAGTTTGCAGATGATACAGCTGTGGTGGGCTGCATCACAAACAATGATGAGTCCAGCTACAGACAGGAGGTGGAGCACCTGGAGAGCTGGTGCAAAGAGAATAACCTTCACATGAATGTGAAGAAGACAAAGGAGATGATTGTGGACTTCAGGAGGAACAAACACACCCACGCCCCACTGAAAATAGGTGGGTCTGCAGTGGAAGTGGTCTCCAGCTACAAATACTTGGGTGTACACTTGAATGATAACCTCAGCTGGAGCAACAACACCACCAGCCTGATCAAGAAAGGTCATCAGAGACTCTACTTCCTCAGACGGCTGAGACGTGCTGGTCTGAGCAGCCCAGTTCTCACCTCGTTCTACAGGTGTGCAGTGGAGAGCGTCCTGTGCTCCAGCATCAACGTGTGGCATGGAGGCTGCACAGTTGAAGAGAGGAAAGCTCTACAGAGAGTGGTGAAGGCTGCACAGAAGTCTGTTGGAGTCAGACTCCCCACCATCACAGACATTTACACCTCCAGATGCAGGAAAAGAGCCACCTGCATCATGAAGGATCTCACTCACCCAGCACACTCGCTCTTTGCCCCACTCCCCTCAGGACGGAGGTTGAGGAGCATCAAATGTAGAACCACTAGACTGAGGAACAGCTTCTACCCTGAGGCTGTCAGACTCATGAATAAATAAATAACAAGAATAAACACTGCAAAATATCACATCATGTTGATGCTGATCTGTTTCTTGTTGCTGCGTTTCACCTGTGACCATCTGCTCATAATGACTCATGTTCGTGCTGCTGTTTATAACGATGTTTTTCTACTACATTAGGGCTTAGAGTATTA
>JBBPBX010059976.1:0-21587 GCA_038048925.1 Garcialebias charrua
GGCAGGTGTGGGTGCTTCACCTTTTTCCACCCATGTTTTGATGTTGTCGGTACCGGGGCTTGAACCGGCGATCTTCCGATCACAGGCCCACCTTCTCTAACCTCTGCGCCACCACTCCCCACAAATTTACCACATTTCCCCACATTTACTAGCCTGGCCCTCGCCTTCCTGCACAGCTCCGCTCAATTCTCATTTCCCTTCAGTCTGAAGCGAAGTGAAGACAGGGTCTGGTTTTAACCAGGCTACACATTTACATGTTCTAACAAGTTTGTTCTATTCTGGTGTTGAATCTTGCCTGTTATAAACTTCTACATCATTTTTAAAAGAACAATGAGAAGCATCAGTGATTTTACCTCAGAAAGTCAGGAGCTTTGGAGATCATGTTTTCAAAGTCAGCAAAGGACAGCTTGCTGTCTCCATCCAGATCAGCCTCCTCGATAGCTTTATTGCACACCAGAGTGACCTCCTCTGCTGTCAGGTCCCCTTTGGTGAGCTTGTTCAGGGTCTTTTGCAGGTCCTCCTTACAGATGAAGTTGTCCCGATTAAAGTCTGGACCAGAACCACACACAGAAACAGCTGCTGACAGCCTTTAGGTCTTCATCTATCTAACAGGCTGAAACATTTACCATTTTACAAAACTGAAGCTTGAATAGCTTCAGTGTTACTATGCACATATACGTGTACTAACGATAGCATGGTAGAAATTGAGGGTGCTGAGGGAGCTAAGTGCATCAGTGTGCTGGGAGTTGGGTAAACTTTAGGACTGACCGGAGCACTGATTATTACATTCATGAATAAATAAATGTTGCATTTCAAAAACATTTGTTTTACAAATCTTTAAAAAAAAGACACAAAACAGGTCCTTGTTTGGCTAGCCGTTGGCGTAGCCTGAAGAAAGTCTTCTGCCCTTTTCATCATGCTTGATCTTGTTTGACAGATGTCACAACTGATAAAGTACTAACTATGATTAGCTATTGGACAAAGCATCACTTCAAACATGACTGGACTGGGCTACCTGTTAGGATTAACAAATACACCAGAAGATCATCTGTATAGCAGTGAAATGAGAAAGCATACAGGTCCAAGAACAGGGTGGACCTTGTAAAAAGAAGGGATTCCAGCAATGAGCCCTGGGGCACACCAAAGGTGAGGTAATCTGGATATTTGTTCTCCAGTGAGATAGTTCAGACTAAAACTATGCTATAGCAGAGATCACCTCAGGGTACACAGATACTGTGTCAAAATCTACAGATAAATTTGATAGAATAAGCCTAAAGCTCTGATTTTAGCTCTATACACCTTTATTGTACAGTATTTGTTGCATAAAGTAGATTCAATCCAACAGGTTGGATAAAGGAGGCTGTTTTGTGAGAATAAAACAAGTTTCATCACTCTTTACATCTAAATTTCTGATCAATGTCAATTTTCAATACTTCATTATATAATTGTAAACATTTTGCTGAAGAAAAACTCTACTATTATCATTATGAACCCAAACAACTTGTTATATAGGTGTCAACATCTTACCGTAGATCTTGAAGGCATAGACAGTTTTGAGCTCTATGGGTGAAGTTTCACAGAGGGCAGAAAACATGTCGACAAAGTCGTTGAAGCTCATGTTCCCCTGTCCATCCTCAGAGAACGTCTCCACAATTCTGTCTCTGAATGGATTCTCCTGTCACCACAGACACACAGCAAGAGATGAACAGGTTTACAGAACTTGGAAACTGGTTGAGCAGTGAGTGCAGCACATTTGTCACATTCTACCTCCTGTAAAAAGAGTACCTTCAGTTCAGGCATGGTGATGATGAGAGTCAAGGGGACTTTGATGTCAGGGTTGTTGGTGTAGTCCAGGGGCACTAAATGTGGAGCCAGCTCTCTGTATCTTCCATGCAGACTGCAGACAACAGGGTACATACAGACTGTTAGATCCACATCTGCAGCTTCCGCTCTCGGCAAAGCAAGTCGCATATCTTTTTGCTCCTACCCTCCTTAAGTTTTCCTCCTCCCTGCTTGCTTTTTGTCTCGTCTGTGATTTTTCAGCGCTCACTCGAACCAATTTGCGATGGATTTAATAAATTGGGCTGTTTCCTCTATAGATATTTTCCACGAAGCGGACCGGGCCAGGAGAAGCGGTCTGCCCCTCTGACACGCATGCTGTCGGATACATGATGGACTCGTGGGGACAGTGGCAACCTATGTGTTTGACCGTCTTGTCTGTCGAAGACGTGGAAGATTTGTGGATTATTGGGATATTGGTGGCAGCTGCTCTGTTTTTTGGCGTCAGCGGAGCTGTCTGCTACTGGAAGCTCAGGAAGACTTCGGCGGCTATCAGCGCGCTGGCCAAACTTCCTGATCAGCAAGATTCTCTGATCCGGGCTGTGAGCTCCTCATCCCAGCTGTTGTACGAACTGAACCGCACGATGGGAGCGGCGGTAGACCACCGCGGACCTGCGGTGCGCTTTGGAACTCGTTTACAGCCGCCCGGCCTCAATCAGGGCACAGATGGGGGTTCGTAGCTCGGAACCTCATATGATTCGGCGATTTTGGACCTGAACAGCACCTGGACTTGGAAGGCTGCAGTCAAAAAGAACACTGTGGCCTGGATTGAAGATAAACAAAAGAACTATCTAATCTGGTTTCTGCACACGACCTTGAAAAGAAGGCTGTCTGGAAACTATTCTCCTGGAGTGAAGCTGAGAGACCTTGCTGACCCCCCCCCCCAGAGATCTCTGTGGGTGTGCTCGGAGGCGCCAAGCTGAACAACTGCTGAACTGTGCTATCTGAATGTTGCTCACAGACTCTTTGATCTCCTTGCATGTCGTCAAACTGCAACAATGTCTTGTCTGGATGTGCTTAATGCTGATAGAGTTTTTGGGACTTTATCATAGAGTGTCTTAAGGCAATCTTTGATAGATTCTTTTTTTGAATATCACAAATGATACCTATTGTGTTTTCCTTTTTTCCATATCTGATTTGACCTTCATCCCGAGACGGATGAGAGAGGCCGCGCTGAAGAACATGTCATGTGTTTGAATATGCAGCAGCTTTACATTCTCTCCCTCTTCTGGACGACTGTGTATACATTATCACGTTGTATTGGTGAGAACTGGTGCAATGTTAATAAAAGCTCTTGTATCTTGTATCTTGTATGTTGAAGAGGCTCACCACACTCCAGCCAGACTCACACAACTATAGATAGCATTGTGTGGAGGAATGCATATCATCTGCCATCTTTCATGCTATAATTTAAGACTAAACATGTCTACTGTTGCCATGAATGACAGAAATTTAGCCATTTTGGTCAAACCTTAAAAATAGGGTTATGCACAACCTCATGTAATATGTCACAGTCAAACCTGAAAGTTATGCACCATAACTCATGTTCCCTGAAGGAAGGGAACGAGGTGCAACATACTTGCTATGGGAATTGCGCCCCCGCGCGATTACCTGAAGGAATATACTCACGCCTTTACGGCTAGGGGCGTCACCGCCGCGCCAGAGGCCCCGCCCTCTGGGTACTTAAGCGGCCTGCGCCCCTCCATCTTTCTCCAAAATTGCACTTCACCGAGCTTTCAGCATTGAAAGGGCCAGCTATGTTGCACCTCGTTCCCTTCCTTCAGGGAACATGAGTTATGGTGCATAACTTTCAGTTCCCTTTCAGTTGGTCTCTCGGTGCAACATACTTGCTATGGGAACGTAATCCATTCACGCCCTTGAAATGCTCAGCAAAGTACAAGTGAGAACATCCGTCCTAAAGGACAGGCATCCCTCAGCTACCATCTGCAGGGAATGCAGAAGGCACATGCTAAGAGGAAAAAATGCCAAATGCAAGAAACACCAACATGATGTTTCCACTAGGCATATATATGTACACACCAACTAGAGACAGCTTAAGTGTGCTCCATCAGTGTGAAAACTTAACATCCCCCTTTTCTCAATGGGACATCCTGAGAAAACAGGAGGAAAAAATGGACCCACCATGTCACAAGAAATTGGGTGACCGATGTAGAGGTAGAAACCCAAGCCAAGCACAGGGTAACCTCTGTCCTTGTTACTTTGTTCTTTGTTTTGGGACAAAGCAACCAAAGCCTTAGGCTCTCAGCCAGATCCCTTCAGAGGCCAGGCTGAAAGTTGCCACAACTCTGGACGTGGGTGTAGAAGCTGCCCATGCGCCTGAGTCAGTAGGTCCCTGTGAGAAGGCAATTGCCATGGTATCCCAGATAGCATTGAAATCAGCTCTGGGAACCACATCTTCTGTGGCCACCTTGGGGCTATGAGGATCAAGGAGAGAGCTCCCTGACGTACCCGTTCCAATGTTGCCCCGATCAGAGGGACAGGTGGAAAGGCATAGTAGAGCACCCCTGCAGGCCAATCATGTGCCAGAGCATCCATACCCAATGGAGCATCTGCTTCCCTCAAGGAAAAGTAGAGGTCACAGTGTGAGCTAGCCCTGCAGACAAACAGGTCCACAGAGGCTTTCCCAAATCGTGACCAGACCTGCTCCACAATTCGTGGATTCAGGCTCCATTCCGATGCCAAAAGGGGTCCTCTTGACAGGGCGTCCGCCCCATAATTTAGTTCACCGGGGACATGAGTCGCCCTAAGTGACAAGATTCTTGGAGTACACCATGTGAGCATCCTCTGTACCAATCCTAGGAGGGTCCGAGACCTTGTCCCTCCCTCTCTGTTGATGAAAGACACTGTGGTCCTGTAATCTGATTTCACCAGGATGTGTTGTCCAGCAATCAGACCTTTACTGAAGCAAGATTTTAGAGACAGGAATATGGCCAACAACTCCAGGAAGTTGATATGCAATCTTGCTTCCTGTTCATTCCAAAGGCCGCGGGCGTTGTGATTTCTACAGATCGCCCCCCATCCAGTTGTTGAGGCGTCCGTCGTGATGACCACACAAGATAACACCCTTCCCAATGAGACCCCTTCCGTGAAAACGGACAAGTCTCTCCAGGATTCCAGGGCCTCCAGGCACTTTGGGTCTATCCTAACCTTCTCTGCCTGATTAGGCAAGTTGGGTTGTATTCGTTGGTTTAGCCATACTTGTATGGGCCGCATTTTCAGTAATGCATGTGGCACACAGGGAATGGCAGCCGCCAAGAGGCCTAAGAGGCGTTGGCAGTTTTCACAGGGACCCGTTGGTCCAGTTTAAATTTTTCCAGGCAACGGCGAATGGAGGAAACTCGTTCCTTCGAGAGCCATGCTCTGTACTGAACGGTGTCGATCAGTACTCCCAAAAATACGGTAACCCGCGATGGAGTCAAATCGCTTTTTTGTAGGTTTATGACAAACCCAAGAGACTCCAGGTGAAGAATCACCCTATAGGAGTGTGACTGAGCCTGCTTTCTACTTTCAGCTAGAATCAGCAGGTCATCTAGGTAATTCATGACCCTGAGTCCTTGATTCCTAAGAGGGGTAAGGGCTGCATCCAGACATTTGGTAAATGTGCGCGGAGGCTGAGCAGTCTTTAAACCAAAAGGTAAAGCTTTGAATTCATAAGTGTTACCTTCGAAGGCAAATCAGAGGAACTTCCTATGTTTCCTCCATACATCTATATGGAAATAGGCATCCTTTAAATCCATTGTACACGCGTAGTCTCCAGGTCTCACAGACTGGAGGACTTACCATAGTGTAAGCATCTTAAACTTAAATGTTTTAATCCTCTTGTTGAGGGTCCTGAGATCCAGAATTGGTCTCAGGGAATGATCCTTTTTGGGCACCAGGAAGTATTTGCTGCAGTGGCCAGAGCGTAGCTTGCGTCCTGGGACCAGGCTAATCACTCCCTTTTGCAGTAGTGTTGAGACTTCCTCCCTCAGTACGTGTACACGTTTAGGGTTAATTTTAAATTGCAGCACCTCTGTGAAGCGGGGCAGTCTCTTTGAGAACTGCAACTTGAGCCCATGACGTATCGTTGTCATGACCCACTCATTTGGTAAACACACCTTCCAGGCCTGCGCATGCGTGCTGAGCCTGGAGGGCATGTTGAATTGCTGCTCGTCGTGTTTTAGCGCCAGAGGGGTGACCTTTGACCCCTCTTGCACTCCTCTGAGCAGGCTGGTCGGCCCAACAGAAGATATTGCGAGATTTGACCGCCCTTGACATAACTCGTGTACCTTGCTGTGGTTCATAGTTTGACTATATGGTTTGTTTATAAAAATGGGACTCGAGTCAAGAACCAGGGCAGTCTGTGCTTTGGTGTTTTTATTTTTGTACATGTCTGAAACAGTGTTTGTTTTGTTTACACATGCAAAGTTCGAGTCATGTTTGGTACGCGCACACATGCCAGTCACTCCTCGTAGTCTTTTACAAGGGGAGACTGGACTCAAGGGGTCAGGTTCCCTACCACGTGGGCGGGCAAACCTGTAAAATTGTCCGATCGTCCTGTTACATCAGGTTCGAGTCTGTTTTCCACATTAGGTCACTGAAGAGGTCCTTGGGCGGTACTGGAAGGCTTCGCCGCCACCAGCGGGTCTCTTCCGTGGTGGGCCATGCGTGTCTTCCTTTGGGGATGCAAAGCTTTTCCTTGGCAACCTCTCCCGGAGGGCTTCCGCCTGTGTGCGTCTTTGTTCCAGCCTGGCCTGGACGCATTCCAATGCTCCCCCGAAGAGTCCCGTCGGCTCGATGGGGTGCTGGAGGAAAGTGGACCTCTGGTTTTCTGGGAGGTCCGACAGAGTTAGCCAAAGATGGCGCTGGGCGACAACTATTTCCGCCATTGCCTTACCTTGGAAAATGGCTATTGTCCCCATCATGCGGAGCACAAGGTCCGAGGCATGGCGGGCCTCCTCCATGGCTTCTGTCGCGTCCTGCTCATCTTTTGTTACCTGGATATGTTGGAGTTTTTCTGCCAGGTATGCTTGCACCATGGTCGATGCATTCACTGCATGAGCTACGAGGCCCTAAGCCTTGTAGCACTTCTTGAGTTGTTTCTCCGAAGCGCGGCAGGCCCTGCTGGGTAGTGTAGGTTTCGTCCCCGTGACTGTGGGGGCCAAGTGAGCCGCCAGAGTCTCCTCTATCGGGGGTGCGTTAGCGAGGCCTGCTGTCTCCATTCCCGCAACATCAAGGAGTCGGGATAATGGCAGCATGATGGAAGCTCCGGGTTCCGCCCAGGAGCGTTTGAGCTCCATGAGGAAGTCCGGGAAAATTGGTAATTTCTGCGACGTTGTCGATTGTTTCGCGTAGAATTAGCTTCCCGCGGTTCTGTGAGGTGCGGAAGTGTTATGAGCTGCTGCTGAGGAAAAACTTCAAGCCTGTGCGTGAGTATGATTATAAATCATTGGTAAGTCCATATTTATTTAAATAAAACTAGATAATTAAATGTAAGGTCATTAAAAAATATATACTAACATTTAATAACGATTTATTTGCTTCACTGAACAAAACTGGACGGGGAGACTTTGGAGAGCCTTGAATTGTTTGTAGACGATTATTTTGAAAAGCTAGTCATGAGCAAACTCAGCACATCCGGCGCTGCTAGCGAATTAGCCCCGTTAGCTAAACGACACCGAGAGGGTAGCTCAGATAGTTCTTCGGAAGCGTCCGCGGATAATTCGGGCTTCACGGCTATACTTGAGTCAATCGACAAGAAGTTATCTAGCTTGGACGCTCGGTTAGCGTTAGTGGAGCTACTACACAAGGAATTCCAGAGCCTGAGAGAATCGCTCGAGTTCAGTCAACAACAGGTAGAATCTCTCGCTAAAGAAAATAAAGAGTTGAAGGGGACAGTGAAAAAAATAACAGATCAGGTGACGCAGCTTTCTGGCGATAATAAGAAGATTAAGGAATCAATTTTAGATATTCAAGCCAGAAGCATGAGAGAAAATCTAGTGTTTTCTGGAATTCAGGAGCTAGCGGAAGAGGATCCTGAAGCCTCGGTTCGGGCATTCATTCAGAACCAGCTAAAGTTGCCGACTGAAACAGTTAAATCGATCACTTTTCATCGAGTTCACCGCCTGGGAGGTAAAAAACCTGAGAATACTAGGCCACGGCCAATAATAGCTAAATTCGAACATTTCAAACAAAAAGAACAGGTTAAAAGCCGAGGTAGGGAACTGCGTGGCACACATTTTAGCATAAATGATCAATTCCCTGTAGAAATTCTGAATAGAAGGCGCGTTCTGTACCCGATAAGAAAGAAAAATATAAGTGAAGGAAGAAGAGCTAACATCTCTGTGGATAAACTCTACATAAACGGTCAGCTGTTTAGAGATCCAGAAGCTACTCCTTGGCTTTATTAGACAATCAAGGTAAGAAATGTTTTGGTTGCTAATATTAATTAATATTATTATATATAGTATTTATTAATATTACTTACCAGATATATTTAATTTTTTCTTTCAGCACAGCTCGGTGGTGGGACACACTCAGTTAGTGGTGGTACACAAGGTGGAATGACACTTGAGGTGGTAAGAGGGTTCTTTTGTTGTTTTTCCTTATCTGAGTTATGTTTTCATGTATATCATTCCTTTTTGTTTTTCTGTCTCTATTTTTCTATCTTAACAATTATCGGAGCACAAGCACAAGGGTTCACATACGTCTCTATATATTCATACNACAACACAAGAATGGCTCTCAGTCAGTCAACTTTACAGTTATGGTGCTAAATTATGTTCCCTTTCAGTTGGTCTCTCGGTGCAACATACTTGCTATGGGAATTGCGCCCCCGCGCGATTACCTGAAGGAATATACTCACGCCTTTACGACTAGGGGCATCACCGCCGTGCCAGAGGCCCCACCCTCTGGGTACTTCAGCGGCTTGCGCCCCTCCATCTTTCCCTCTTTTTGCCATTCACCTCGCTTAAACCTGAACTTTGTGGGTCTTCTCTGTTGCCGCATCGCTCGACTGAGGTGAGCTTGCTCCCTACACTGAGTGTACAGAGAAAATTTCCTGCGTATTGCTGGGCTGGCGAAAGCTGGTCCAGCTTTTTTCTACTTACCTTCGACGTTTTCTTCTTTCCGCAGCTTTTCACTCGATGGCGCTAACTACGTCACAACCTCCTGCTAGCTATTAGCAGGCTAACCAGCGAAAGCAAGACGATGGAAAAGACACCTTCAAATAAAAGAAAACTAGGAACAACTTCGACGCTTCTCGCCGGACATGGCTCCCGAGAAAGGAAAACGGAGGAAAAGGAGGAGGAAAACCAAGACGACGAGTCCTCGCTCGCGCCCATGCCCCAGCGGATGCGGCTACTCCCTCTCGGTGACGGACACCCACGAGGCCTGTCCTGTCTGCCTAGGGATTCTGCACGCGAGGAAAGCGTTGAAATTCCTCGACTCCTGCTCTCACTGTCGTCGAATGTCGGCAGTAGAGAGGAAACGACGGGCTGACGCGTTGGCCAAATCCATGGCTAGGAACGTAGCGCTGAAGGTCGCACGTCACACTAAAGTGCTCCCTCCTGAACCGGAGCCTGACAACGTGGACCTAGAATGCAACGGCCGAGTCGGAGAGGACAACATGTCGGACTCCTCAGTTGCCACCGAGGACTCAATGCCTGAAGTGTCCGACCAAGACGCCGAATATGGTCACAAAGGGGAAACTGTTGATTCCTCCCAGAACCTGGCGCAAAATTTACCGGAACCGGACCTGTCGGTACCTGCCCTGTTCGACCTGTGCCACAGGGCGGCAGATACCTTGCAGGTCACGTGGCCAGACCCCACGCCTCGCCAACAGGCTACGAGGCTAGCGGGAAGCTACTTCTACGCGAAACAATCGACAACGTCGCAGAAATTACCAATTTTCCCGGACTTCCTCATGGAGCTCAAACGCTCCTGGGCGGAACCCGGAGCTTCCATCATGCTGCCATTATCCCGACTCCTTGACGTCGCGGGAATGGAGACAGCAGGCCTCGCCAACGCACCCCGATAGAGGAGACTCTGGCGGCTCACTTGGCCCCCACAGTCACGGGGACGAAACCTACACTACCCAGCAGGGCCTGCCGCGCTTCGGAGAAACAACTCAAGAAGTGCTACAAGGCTTAGGGCCTCGTAGCTCATGCAGTGAATGCATCGACCATGGTGCAAGCATACCTGGCAGAAAAACTCCAACATATCCAGGTAACAAAAGATGAGCAGGACGCGACAGAAGCCATGGAGGAGGCCCGCCATGCCTCGGACCTTGTGCTCCGCATGATGGGGACAATAGCCATTTTCCAAGGTAAGGCAATGGCGGAAATAGTTGTCGCCCAGCGCCATCTTTGGCTAACTCTGTCGGACCTCCCAGAAAACTAGAGGTCCACTTTCCTCCAGCACCCCATCGAGCCGACGGGACTCTTCGGGGGAGCATTGGAATGCGTCCAGGCCAGGCTGGAACAAAGACGCACACAGGCGGAAGCCCTCCGGGAGAGGTTGCCAAGGAAAAGCTTTGCATCCCCAAAGGAAGACACGCATGGCCCACCACGGAAGAGACCCGCTGGTGGCGGCGAAGCCTTCCAGTACCGCCCAAGGACCTCTTCAGTGACCTAATGTGGAAAACAGACTCGAACCTGATGTAACAGGACGATCGGACAATTTTACAGGTTTGCCCGCCCACGTGGTAGGGAACCTGACCCCTTGAGTCCAGTCTCCCCTTGTAAAAGACTACGAGGAGTGACTGGCATGTGTGCGCGTACCAAACATGACTCGAACTTTGCATGTGTAAACAAAACAAACACTGTTTCAGACATGTACAAAAATAAAAACACCAAAGCACAGACTGCCCTGGTTCTTGACTCGAGTCCCATTTTTATAAACAAACCATATAGTCAAACTATGAACCACAGCAAGGTACACGAGTTATGTCAAGGGCGGTCAAATCTCGCAATATCTTCTGTTGGGCCGACCAGCCTGCTCAGAGGAGTGCAAGAGGGGTCAAAGGTCACCCCTCTGGCGCTAAAACACGACGAGCATCAATTCAACATGCCCTCTAAGCTCAGCACGCATGCGCAGGCCTGGAAGGTGTGTTTACCAAATGAGTGGGTCATGACAACGATACGTCATGGGCTCAAGTTGCAGTTCTCAAAGAGACTGCCCCGCTTCACAGAGGTGCTGCAATTTAAAATTAACCCTAAACGTGTACACGTACTGAGGGAGGAAGTCTCAACACTACTGCAAAAGGGAGTGATTAGCCTGGTCCCAGGACGCAAGCTACGCTCTGGCCACTGCAGCAAATACTTCCTGGTGCCCAAAAAGGATCATTCCCTGAGACCAATTCTGGATCTCAGGACCCTCAACAAGAGGATTAAAACATTTAAGTTTAAGATGCTTACACTACGGTAAGTCCTCCAGTCTGTGAGACCTGGAGACTATGCGTGTACAATGGATTTAAAGGATGCCTATTTCCATATAGATGTATGGAGGAAACATAGGAAGTTCCTCCGATTTGCCTTCGAAGGTAACACTTATGAATTCAAAGCTTTACCTTTTGGTTTAAAGACTGCTCAGCCTCCGCGCACATTTACCAAATGTCTGGATGCAGCCCTTACCCCTCTTAGGAATCAAGGACTCAGGGTCATGAATTACCTAGATGACCTGCTGATTCTAGCTGAAAGTAGAAAGCAGGCTCAGTCACACTCCTATAGGGTGATTCTTCACCTGGAGTCTCTTGGGTTTGTCATAAACCTACAAAAAAGCTATTTGACTCCATCGCGGGTTACCGTATTTTTGGGAGTACTGATCGACACCGTTCAGTACAGAGCATGGCTCTCGAAGGAACGAGTTTCCTCCATTCGCCGTTGCCTGGAAAAATTTAAACTGGACCAACGGGTCCCTGTGAAAACTGCCAACGCCTCTTAGGCCTCTTGGCGGCTGCCATTCCCTGTGTGCCACATGCATTACTGAAAATGCGGCCCATACAAGTATGGCTAAACCAACGAATACAACCCAACTTGCCTAATCAGGCAGAGAAGGTTAGGATAGACCCAAAGTGCCTGGAGGCCCTGGAATCCTGGAGAGACTTGTCCGTTTTCACGGAAGGGGTCTCATTGGGAAGGGTGTTATCTTGTGTGGTCATCACGACGGACGCCTCAACAACTGGATGGGGGGCGATCTGTAGAAATCACAACGCCCGCGGCCTTTGGAATGAACAGGAAGCAAGATTGCATATCAACTTCCTGGAGTTGTTGGCCATATTCCTGTCTCTAAAATCTTGCTTCAATAAAGGTCTGATTGCTGGACAACACATCCTGGTGAAATCAGATTACAGGACCACAGTGTCTTTCATCAACAGAGAGGGAGGGACAAGGTCTCGGACCCTCCTAGGATTGGTACAGAGGATGCTCACATGGTGTACTCCAAGAATCTTGTCACTTAGGGCGACTCATGTCCCCGGTGAACTAAATTATGGGGCGGACGCCCTGTCAAGAGGACCCCTTTTGGCATCGGAATGAAGCCTGAATCCACGAATTGTGGAGCAGGTCTGGTCACGATTTGGGAAAGCCTCTGTGGACCTGTTTGTCTGCAGGGCTAGCTCACACTGTGACCTCTACTTTTCCTTGAGGGAAGCAGACGCTCCATTGGGTATGGATGCTCTGGCACATGATTGGCCTGCAGGGGTGCTCTACTATGCCTTTCCACCTGTCCCTCTGATCGGGGCAACATTGGAACGGGTACGTCAGGGAGCTCTCTCCTTGATCCTCATAGCCCCAAGGTGGCCACAGAAGACGTGGTTCCCAGAGCTGATTTCAATGCTATCTGGGATACCATGGCAATTGCCTTCTCACAGGGACCTACTGACTCAGGCGCATGGGCAGCTTCTACACCCACGTCCAGAGTTGTGGCAACTTTCAGCCTGGCCTCTGAAGGGATCTGGCTGAGAGCCTAAGGCTTTGGTTGCTTTGTCCCAAAACAAAGAACAAAGTAACAAGGACTTGAGAGGTTACCCTGTGCTTGGCTTGGGTTTCTACCTCTACATCGGTCACCCAATTTCTTGTGACATGGTGGGTCCATTTTTTCCTCCTGTTTTCTCAGGATGTCCCATTGAGAAAAAGGGGATGTTAAGCTTTCACACTGATGGAGCACGCTTAAGCTGTCTCTAGTTGGTGTATACATATATATGCCTAGTGGAAACATCATGTTGGTGTTTCTTGCATTTGGCATTTTTTCCTCTTAGCATGTGCCTTCTGCATTCCCTGCAGATGGTAGCTGAGGGATGCCTGTCCTTTAGGACGGATGTTCTCACTTGTACTTTGCTGAGCATTTCAAGGGCGTGAATGGATTACGTTCCCATAGCAAGTATGTTGCACCGAGAGACCAACTGAAAGGGAACTGAAAGTTATGCACCATAACTCATGTTCCCTGAAGGAAGGGAACGAGGTGCAACATAGCTGGCCCTTTCAATGCTGAAAGCTCGGTGAAGTGCAATTTTGGAGAAAGATGGAGGGGCGCAGGCCGCTTAAGTACCCAGAGGGCGGGGCCTCTGGCGCGGCGGTGACGCCCCTAGCCGTAAAGGCGTGAGTATATTCCTTCAGGTAATCGCGCAGGGGCGCAATTCCCATAGCAAGTATGTTGCACCTCGTTCCCTTCCTTCAGGGAACATGAGTTATGGTGCATAACTTTCAGGTTTGACTGTGACATATTACATGAGGTTGTGCATAACCCTATTTTTAAGGTTTGACCAAAATGGCTAAATTTCTGTCATTCATGGCAACAGTAGACATGTTTAGTCTTAAATTATAGCATGAAAGATGGCAGATGATATGCATTCCTCCACACAATGCTATCTATAGTTGTGTGAGTCTGGCTGGAGTGTGGTGAGCCTCTTCAACATACAAGATACAAGATACAAGAGCTTTTATTAACATTGCACCAGTTCTCACCAATACAACGTGATAATGTATACACAGTCGTCCAGAAGAGGGAGAGAATGTAAAGCTGCTGCATATTCAAACACATGACATGTTCTTCAGCGCGGCCTCTCTCATCCGTCTCGGGATGAAGGTCAAATCAGATATGGAAAAAAGGAAAACACAATAGGTATCATTTGTGATATTCAAAAAAAGAATCTATCAAAGATTGCCTTAAGACACTCTATGATAAAGTCCCAAAAACTCTATCAGCATTAAGCACATCCAGACAAGACATTGTTGCAGTTTGACGACATGCAAGGAGATCAAAGAGTCTGTGAGCAACATTCAGATAGCACAGTTCAGCAGTTGTTCAGCTTGGCGCCTCCGAGCACACCCACAGAGATCTCTGGGGGGGGGGGGGTCAGCAAGGTCTCTCAGCTTCACTCCAGGAGAATAGTTTCCAGACAGCCTTCTTTTCAAGGTCGTGTGCAGAAACCAGATTAGATAGTTCTTTTGTTTATCTTCAATCCAGGCCACAGTGTTCTTTTTGACTGCAGCCTTCCAAGTCCAGGTGCTGTTCAGGTCCAAAATCGCCGAATCATATGAGGTTCCGAGCTACGAACCCCCATCTGTGCCCTGATTGAGGCCGGGCGGCTGTAAACGAGTTCCAAAGCGCACCGCAGGTCCGCGGTGGTCTACCGCCGCTCCCATCGTGCGGTTCAGTTCGTACAACAGCTGGGATGAGGAGCTCACAGCCCGGATCAGAGAATCTTGCTGATCAGGAAGTTTGGCCAGCGCGCTGATAGCCGCCGAAGTCTTCCTGAGCTTCCAGTAGCAGACAGCTCCGCTGACGCCAAAAAACAGAGCAGCTGCCACCAATATCCCAATAATCCACAAATCTTCCACGTCTTCGACAGACAAGACGGTCAAACACATAGGTTGCCACTGTCCCCACGAGTCCATCATGTATCCGACAGCGTGCGTGTCAGAGGGGCAGACCGCTTCTCCTGGCCCGGTCCGCTTCGTGGAAAAAATCTTATCTATAGAGGAAACAGCCCAATTTATTAAATCCATCGCAAATTGGTTCGAGTGAGCGCTGAAAAATCACAGACGAGACAAAAAGCAAGCAGGGAGGAGGAAAACTTAAGGAGGGTAGGAGCAAAAAGATATGCGACTTGCTTTGCCGAGAGCGGAAGCTGCAGATGTGGATCTAACAGTCTGTATGTACCCTGTTGTCTGCAGTCTGCATGGAAGATACAGAGAGCTGGCTCCACATTTAGTGCCCCTGGACTACACCAACAACCCTGACATCAAAGTCCCCTTGACTCTCATCATCACCATGCCTGAACTGAAGGTACTCTTTTTACAGGAGGTAGAATGTGACAAATGTGCTGCACTCACTGCTCAACCAGTTTCCAAGTTCTGTAAACCTGTTCATCTCTTGCTGTGTGTCTGTGGTGACAGGAGAATCCATTCAGAGACAGAATTGTGGAGACGTTCTCTGAGGATGGACAGGGGAACATGAGCTTCAACGACTTTGTCGACATGTTTTCTGCCCTCTGTGAAACTTCACCCATAGAGCTCAAAACTGTCTATGCCTTCAAGATCTACGGTAAGATGTTGACACCTATATAACAAGTTGTTTGGGTTCATAATGATAATAGTAGAGTTTTTCTTCAGCAAAATGTTTACAATTATATAATGAAGTATTGAAAATTGACATTGATCAGAAATTTAGATGTAAAGAGTGATGAAACTTGTTTTATTCTCACAAAACAGCCTCCTTTATCCAACCTGTTGGATTGAATCTACTTTATGCAACAAATACTGTACAATAAAGGTGTATAGAGCTAAAATCAGAGCTTTAGGCTTATTCTATCAAATTTATCTGTAGATTTTGACACAGTATCTGTGTACCCTGAGGTGATCTCTGCTATAGCATAGTTTTAGTCTGAACTATCTCACTGGAGAACAAATATCCAGATTACCTCACCTTTGGTGTGCCCCAGGGCTCATTGCTGGAATCCCTTCTTTTTACAAGGTCCACCCTGTTCTTGGACCTGTATGCTTTCTCATTTCACTGCTATACAGATGATCTTCTGGTGTATTTGTTAATCCTAACAGGTAGCCCAGTCCAGTCATGTTTGAAGTGATGCTTTGTCCAATAGCTAATCATAGTTAGTACTTTATCAGTTGTGACATCTGTCAAACAAGATCAAGCATGATGAAAAGGGCAGAAGACTTTCTTCAGGCTACGCCAACGGCTAGCCAAACAAGGACCTGTTTTGTGTCTTTTTTTTAAAGATTTGTAAAACAAATGTTTTTGAAATGCAACATTTATTTATTCATGAATGTAATAATCAGTGCTCCGGTCAGTCCTAAAGTTTACCCAACTCCCAGCACACTGATGCACTTAGCTCCCTCAGCACCCTCAATTTCTACCATGCTATCGTTAGTACACGTATATGTGCATAGTAACACTGAAGCTATTCAAGCTTCAGTTTTGTAAAATGGTAAATGTTTCAGCCTGTTAGATAGATGAAGACCTAAAGGCTGTCAGCAGCTGTTTCTGTGTGTGGTTCTGGTCCAGACTTTAATCGGGACAACTTCATCTGTAAGGAGGACCTGCAAAAGACCCTGAACAAGCTCACCAAAGGGGACCTGACAGCAGAGGAGGTCACTCTGGTGTGCAATAAAGCTATCGAGGAGGCTGATCTGGATGGAGACAGCAAGCTGTCCTTTGCTGACTTTGAAAACATGATCTCCAAAGCTCCTGACTTTCTGAGGTAAAATCACTGATGCTTCTCATTGTTCTTTTAAAAATGATGTAGAAGTTTATAACAGGCAAGATTCAACACCAGAATAGAACAAACTTGTTAGAACATGTAAATGTGTAGCCTGGTTAAAACCAGACCCTGTCTTCACTTCGCTTCAGACTGAAGGGAAATGAGAATTGAGCGGAGCTGTGCAGGAAGGCGAGGGCCAGGCTAGTAAATGTGGGGAAATGTGGTAAATTTGTGGGGAGTGGTGGCGCAGAGGTTAGAGAAGGTGGGCCTGTGATCGGAAGATCGCCGGTTCAAGCCCCGGTACCGACAACATCAAAACATGGGTGGAAAAAGGTGAAGCACCCACACCTGCCTCCACCCTCATTCGCCCCAATCTGGGCCCCTGAGCAAGGCCCTTAACCCCCACCATCTGCTCCCTAAACAGATCTCTCTTGAAAATGAGTTCTCGTGGCTCAATGAGACTACCTGGATAAATAAATGGTAAATGAAAAAAAAATGAAAGCATGAATTTATCCATTTACTTGCACATGTATCCATTATCCATTTACTTGGACTACCTGTGTTGAGTTTACACTTTTATCACTGATTGTACTGAAACTAGAAAACTTCTGAAGAAACGTTGAAGGACACCAGTGCAGTTCTTGCCTGAAGCTCGAGCAGCCATCTTTTTTTAATTTATTATTCAACCTTTATTTAGACAGGTTAATCCTATTGAGCCTCGGGGACCTACTTTCTAAAGCCTAGCAATAAGTTCCTTCTGCAACAATCTAAGATGATTAAATAATAATAATAATAATAATTAATTCAATTTATAACGCACTTTTCATTACTGAAAATCTCAAAGTGCTACACATATATTGAATGCTACACACATTCATAAACCGGTGGCGGCAGACTACCATGCAAGGTGCTTTCCAGTCCTACCGGGAGCAACTCAGGGTTAAGTGTCTTGCCCAAGGACACAACGACACATGGTGCGGGTCCCAGGAGTCGAACCGCCAACTTTCCGATCGGGAGATGACTGCCATTACCACTACACCACGGCCGCCCGTGCTGCTGATTAAATGCTGACAATTGGATGTAAAAATTGTAGAAGGAGAGTAAAGAGAACTGAGATTAAAAAGTTACAACTGCAGCTAGTGGCTCATTGCAGCCACTATGGTAACCATAGACCTGTGTCTGTCTTTACCTGTTAGTACTCTTAATAAGACAGGCAGACTGAAAAGTTTATAAAATAACCACAAAGAAACCTGCATGAAAACAATTCAGACCTGGAAGTGTCAGAAGCTTGTGGTCTTCACACATGTCCATTTTCATGTTTTGACAAAGTTTTAAGTCAGAGGTAGGACAAGGTAAAAAGAGCTTTTTCTTCCTGTTTTGAAGAAGACATTTTTGGCTCCGGATCAATGGAAGTCAATGAGAGTTTGGGTGTGACCTCTGACCTCTGGGGGCATTTGAGAGAACACCATCAGTCCTACAGCAGAAAAATACACTGGATGAAAAAAAAATAATAATAAAGTACTGAAGGACTGGTGGAGAAACTGTTTTGGAAACAGAAAATATTATGGGAATAAAAGAGGTAGTTTGAAAAATCTTTGGAAAGTTGATAATAGTGGTGTCATGTCCCGGGCAATGACGATGCTGGATCCACACACACACACACAAAAAGTCAAGATGACATTTCACAGTTCTTATTGTTTTTCTATCGGCTGGCCCTCTCTTCAGGAATCGCCCTCCCGAGTGAACTTAAATGAAAAATTAGTCTATTGTTTTACACTAGATGTTCTTACTGACACAACCTGGGCTTCAACCTGCAGCCTCATGTCTCATCCTCACCAAACGCATCTCGCGCAGCTGAAGCAGCCACTTTACATTGAAAGTCTAGGGGGCCGCGCATCTTGGAACAGCGGGGCGTGACGCGGCGCATCTACAGCATTTCAAGCAGCGCGGCAGCACCCGGCAGCCCCTTGTCACGCACGCGCGCGCAGCCAGCAGCCACTGTAGAAGCTGGGTTTGCCCTGCTTCTTCTGCTCGCAGATTATCAGCAACCACTCGGAAGAGACTCTGCTATGTGATGACGCAACGACGACGGGACTTTCTGTGGACGAAAACAGCATCCGGTAGGAAAATATGGCATTTATAAAGTTGCTGCTTTTTTTTCGAGCGTACATCTCCCCAAACATAAAAAAAAAAGTTTTAATCTCAACAAATACTTTTTGAGCTGCAGTTCGGCTCGTAGAAAACACACACAAGTATTGACGAGGCACGTACAGCTGGTTTTATCTGCCCAGTGTACATAAACAACACGGATCTGACCGGGAAGGGAGCCACGACACGCTCCTCCCACTGCGCGTCTGCAGACGTTCGGTGGGGACAGACATCTGTTCACAGCAGCAAACACAGAGCATTGGGAGCATTTGGATGCGTTAGGTGAGGATGAGGCATCAGGATTACCAGACAGCAGCACTGATCACTGAGCCACTGCAGCCAATCATTTTAACATTTTAAAGAAAAAAAACTTGTATTGTTTCAAATTTGTCATGTTTTTCTGATTTCTTAAATCAAAAATATTCACACAGAAATATGTAATTTACTTTTCTCAAAATCTTTTTTTTCTTTTTTTTTCTTTATCAATCATGAAATGGGGGGTCATCATCATGTGGAGGTCAATCTCTGCGACACCGTCCTGGACTGGTTCAAATCTTTCCTCTCCAATAGGCTGGAATGTGTTAGTCTTGGCAACGCCACGTCCCAGACAGTTTGTGTCTCCTGTGGTGTCCCTCAGGGGTCGGTTCTGGGGCCCCTGCTGTTTTCCCTTTACATGCTGCCTTTAGGTCAAATTATTAATCAGTTCAACATTTCTTTTCACTGTTATGCCGACGATACACAGCTTTACATCAGGACTGGAGCATCCTCATCTTCCACCTTGTCATCTCCATCTTCACTCACTGCCCTCTCTGCCTGCCTGGAGGCAATTAGGGCATGGATGAATCAGAACTTTCTTCAATTAAACTGCTCCAAGACTGAGGCCATACTGATTGGCACCCCTCACCAGGTACAAACATCTCCTATAACAAGACTTTCCTTTTCTGGACAAGACATCCCCCTCTCCACCTCTGTTACTAATCTTGGAATAAAAATGGACTCCAATCTTACATTTGAAAATCACATTAAGCATCTGTTTAAAACTTGCTTCTTCCATCTTCGAAACATCTCCAGACTTCGCCCATCCCTAACTTTTTCCGATGCTGAGAAGCTCGTCCATGCTTTTGTCTCCTCCAGGCTCGACTACTGCAACTCCCTGTTTATTGGAATCCCTGGCAAAAACCTTCAGAAACTTCAATATATTCAAAACAGTGCAGCAAGGATCTTGTTGAGAGTTCGTAAATTTGAACATATTACGCCCATTCTCCATAACCTTCATTGGCTTCCTGTCGCCTACAGAATTCAGTACAAAACTGCTCTCATTACACATCAATGCTTACACGGAACTTCACCAGATTATCTGAAGGATATTCTTATTCCATACTCATCCACCCGTTCGCTGCGGTCACAGAACAGCAATCTCCTTCACATTCCGAGAACCAAATTAAGGACCATGGGAGACCGGGCTTTCAGTGTGGCTGCCCCCCGCCTGTGGAACTCTCTTCCTGACTGTCTAAGAGCCCCACAGTCTGTGGTTGACTTTAAGAGCGACTTGAAGACCTTTCTTTTCGACCAAGCATACTCTACCTCCTCATGATTCTACTTTTGATCTTAGCTGATATTGTTATTGATTTTAATTGTTTTATTATTTGTTTTATTGTCATTTAATTCTGTTGCTCCTTGTAGCACTTTGAGATTTTCATTAATGAAAAGTGCGTTATAAATTGAATTCATCATCATCATCATCATCATCATCATCATCATCATCATCATCATCATCATCATCATCATCATCATCATCATCATCATCATCATCATCATCATCATCATCATGTTTTAGCTGGCTGGATCAGACTTTCAGAGTCAGAGAGTCAGAGTCAGAGAACCTTTATAGTCATTCGCACCACATGTGGTACATGTGATGAAATTAGATTATGTACACAGGGTCCCAGTTACATCCAACAATAAAAAGTAAAGTAAGAGAAAAACAGTAATAACATCCAAGATACGAACCAAGAAAAAATTCAGCCAAAAATACACTAGGCACTAACAGCAAAAAAAAATCACCTCGAACAGCAGCACAAACATGAGTCTGCATGAGCAGACGAGCACGAATGAACACAGCAACACGAAACAGATCAGCAGCAACACGAGACAGATCAGCAGCAACACGAGACAGATCAGCAGCAACATGAAACAGATCAGCAGCAACACGAGACCGATCAGCAGCAACACGAGACAGATCAGCAGCAACACGAGACAAATCAGCAGCAACATGAAACAGATCAGCAGCAACATGAAACAGATCAGCAGCAACACAAAACAGATCAGCAGCAACATGAAACAGATCAGCAGCAACACAAAACAGATCAGCAGCAACATGAAACAGATCAGCAGCAACATGAAACAGATCAGCAGCAACATGAAACAGATCAGCAGCAACATGAAACAGATCAGCAGCAACATGAAACAGATCAGCAGCAACATGAAACAGATCAGCAGCAACATGAAACAGATCAGCAGCAACATGAAACAGATCAGCAGCAACATGAAACAGATCAGCAGCAACATGAAACAGATCAGCAGCAACATGAAACAGATCAGCAGCAACATGAAACAGATCAGCAGCAACATGAAACAGATCAGCAGCAACATGAAACAGATCAGCAGCAACACGAAACAGATCAGCAGCAACATGAAACAGATCAGCAGCAACATGAAACAGATCAGCAGCAACATGAAACAGATCAGCAGCAACATGAAACAGATCAGCAGCAACATGAAACAGATCAGCAGCAACATGAAACAGATCAGCAGCAACATGAAACAGATCAGCAGCAACATGAAACAGATCAGCAGCAACATGAAACAGATCAGCAGCAAC
>JBBPBX010059977.1:0-11721 GCA_038048925.1 Garcialebias charrua
AAGGTACCTATTGGTGTACCTACAGCACATACAGTATGTCAAAGTCAAGGCGCCGGCCAAATCCGGCCTGCTAATTAATTATCTATGGTCCCCTGGATGATATTTAATTACTATTAGAAACAGCCCGCAGGCCACAGCCGCCCGCTGGTGTTTTGCACGCTCCAACACTACATTCCCACAATGCAATGGTTGTAGGGATGAGGCCGATCCGATCCGGAGTTGTGTCTCATGAACCCAGAGTAATAAGACCCGCCTCACGTCACATTCAGGAAATCCATTTCATAGTTTGCAGCCAGCTACAGCGTGCGGACTGAGTGGGTAGCACTTTAGCTAACAGCTAGCCAGTCCAACCCGCTGTCTTGCCCGTCTCGTAGGAGGGACAGGCTGAGAGCGGCTGACCGAAATCAGAGCGCCCGCCCAGGATTGAACAATAAAAACACACCGCTGAAGCCACGGCGCTCAAATGTTCACTGAGAAGTTGCTAAACTTCATCATAATTAATGACCAACAGCTATCAGCTGTAGAAAATGAAGGATTTCACAGCTTGATACTTGCAGCCAACAGTAAACAATCATAAAAAAGCATATTAATTAAAAATCACAAGAAAACTGTATTAAAAAAAGCAAAACGAAACATAAACAGCTACATTATAAAACAATGTAAAATACTAAAAGCAGGAACATGTCTGTGTTGGTTTATGCCAAGAACTTAGCAGATGTAAAGCTATTTAATATTTTATTTAATTCATTTATTCATTCATTTAAAAGAGACAAAATAAAACAAATTAATCAAAAAGAAAACACTGAATGAAAAGAGTGCAGAAAGAAGAAGAAAAAATATCTTATATCACCCCCTTATAATAAACATTGAACCAGTCCGGCCCTTGGCTTGTAGCAAATTTGTTTTTTGGCCCTCAGTGTATTTGACTTTGACACCCCTGACCTACAGGGTACATACAGTATATGGGTACTTGCAAAGTTTCTATAGGAATGGGAAGTTTTCTAGGGTGGTTTGTTACTGCGTGGTGTGCCCAGTATGGCTTTAGGTCTAGCAATGCCACTTCTTTTCTCCCAGTTTGTTTAAGAGTCAGACCGATCTGGATCTTACTTTTTCCTTCACCTGGAAACCCGAACAGCAGCCACACAAAATGCTCCAATACAAAAGTCTACCTGTAGTTTATTTAAGAGTAAATTACATATTAAAGATATGTTAAGAATTTTCACAGAAATTCAAAAGTTCATGGATACATCCTTTAACTTTCTTGGCAAATTTTTTACAGAGATTTTTCTTGGCAAAAAAAAAAAAAGAAACTGTCCAGATGACCTGACTGAACTTTGTTGGAGTTAACCTTTATGTTTATTGATCAATTACTACAACCGAAGAACAAGTTTTAAAACAAAACGTTACCTCTTCCTGCCCAGACTTTATGTTTATGTTTATGTTTATTAAATTTGTTCATTTTTTTTTACAAAAGAAACAATACAAGACAATCTCATAATGATAGTGTACAAAATGTAAAAAAATGAAAGGTAGCAGAAAGAAGAATAAATCTTATTATATCTGCCCCTTATCTCCAACAATCAGATTAAACAACAGTAGTCAAACCATGTAAACAATAATAATCTTCAACCAACTTTTTCCAACAATCAGGTTAAACAATAATATTCTTCAACCAACAGTACAAAATGACTAACTCTTTCTAATTTTCTAACTAATACAATACACATTACGTTATTTCACATATATTTTTTTAACACATTTGTTTTGATCATTTTTTTAAATGTAAACATTGACTTGGCATTTTTAACTACATTCTCCAAGCCATTCCATAATCTAATTCCCTGGATTGAGGTAGAACGTCCCTTCAAACTGGTTCTGAATTGTGGTTTTACAAACAACTCTGTTCCCTTAAGATTATAACAACTTTGTCTTTTAACAAAGTGCATTTGGATATTTAAAGGTAATGCATTATTTTGAGCTCTATACATAACTGATAAAATATTATAGTCTACCAAATCATGGAACTTCAATAATTTTAGTTGATAAAATAATGTACTTGACTTTACTTATTTTAGCAGGAACCCTGTTCCAGTTTGCAGATGTTACAACAAAATGAATATCATGGCTACCTGTGCTGGTTATAACTTCCCATCATCAGTGTGCATGTTGTCCGGAGCGTCTGTATAAACACTGACCAGTGAAAATAACCACATTTGATCCATGTGATGTTTTACAGAAGCAGGTCCCTGAGCTGGAGACATGGAGGAAGCCTACTTTGAACTCTACCAGCAGTTTCTTCGCCTGAGGTCACTCTGCTTGAAACAGGCGGCCCTGCTGCATCAACTCACAACAGCCCTGCAGAAACAACAAGGTCTGCTTTTCACTTCCAGCGCTCTCCAGCTGCGTGTCGGTTGTTTAACCTAACATCTCCACCTTCATGCAGGTGCCCCTGCTCTCAACGGAGACGCGAGTGATCTGATCTCCTTCCCTGTGGAGCGCAGCCATGAAGTCCCTTCGTCTCTGTATGAAAAGCCTCAACCACTGAGACCTAGAATACTGGACCCTGCAGAACCACGTGGAGCTGAACACTCGCCTTGTAAAAATGGGACTTTCTTCGCTCTCCTTGATGAAGACATGTCAAAGCTCAGTGTGGACGTGCCTCAGCACAGAAAGCAGAATGAGAAGACGGAGAAAACGGGTTCCTTCATGTTGACCTCTGACTCTTCAGGACACCTCGGCGCTGGTTTTGACAAATTAAAAATGGAGCAGAATGGTCTTTGTGAGGACAGGGTTCAGTGCACAGCAAGGGTGAGTGTCTTTTCTGGACACGAGTGTCTCTGTCTCTTATCATTTTTAACTCCTTCCTCCTTTCCGTGATCTTTTTCAGACGCCTGCGACCGACTGTGGGCCTCGTGCCGGTGACCTCCTGAACCAGGGAGGAGGAGCTCTGATGTCGGACATAGCGCTGCACTCTCACGTGTGCGAGTTCTGCCAAGCAGTTTTTCCTGGAGACTCAACAACAAGAGGAGAGTTCCTGCGACATCTCCACACCCACGTCACATAGACCAAACTTAACGTTCCTTCTATCCAGCTGATTTAACACTTACAATGGGACGATTCAGAAACAATCTGTAAAGAAGGACGGCACATGTTCAGCTTTAACGTGAATCTTTTAAAGTTTTGCTGCACGTGAAATATTTTCTGAGGTGTCATTAAGGCTGCCTTTATTTTTATCCCATCTACAGTGATGATCTGTAGCCATTCATTATTTTACATATGGAATGAAAACTGATTTTATTTGCACTAAACATCCTCAGACTTTATTTAGTCATTAACGAAACTTTACTGCATCACATTAACATGCAAAAATATCTATGATATGATACAGAACATGTGGTACATATGTGTCAAACAAAGCAAGGCCCCGGGGCCAAATGTGGCCCTCGTTGACATCTTATCTGGCCCCCAAGATGTTATTTTAAATGTAAAGTACTTTTAGCATTTAATATTTTTCAGTAATCTTTGATTATGTCAAAAGTGCAACAGAGAATGTCCAATTAGACCAATCAAACTCTTGTTGAAGAACCTACAACCAAGAACTAACTTGAATTCATGTAAATTCTGAAACCAGCCCTTAGTTTGAATTTTTTTTTTATTTTGGTCCCCTTTTGTAAGTGGGTTTGACACCCATGATCTAGTATGACCAGATATATTTTTATTGAAATGAGAGCATAAAATATTCTGTTATAAAAGTTTCAGCATCAATGAAAACACCCAATGTTGGCTTCCATGTTGATTAAAATATAACATCTATATGAATCAGAATTTATTTGATGTTATGGGACCATGCAAATCAAAATCCTCTCCTGTTTTTATTTAGGAAAACATTATTTGTTTCTCTTGCTGGTCATGTGAATCTTTATCTTTACAGTGGAGCCACTGGTGGTTTTAAAAATAAAATGAATTGTTTCAGTCCCAATGAACTTGAGCATCACACATCGCTTCAACTTTAAATTGACACGATCTGTGTTGACTTTACATACAAATTTAAAATAGATAAACTATGATATATAATGAGTATTACCTTATATCTGTTTTGACTGGTTTGTAATCAAAGTCATTTCAATTTGTTTTAATGTGTTTTGCCCTGTTTAAACTATTTCTTTCAAGCTCAAATATTTAAATTGAAATTCTTGAAATCCTATCCACATTATCTTGCTAAAATAAAAATATAATTTCCTCCCACAGACCAAAAACATGCATGTTGGACTGATTGGTAACTCTAAATTGTCCCCAGGTGTGAGTGAGAGTGAATGTTTGTTTGTCTCGTTTGTCTGTGATGGACTAGTGACCTGTCCAGGGTGTCCCCCGCCTCTCGCAGACTGTGGAAGGTATGCACCAGCTTCTTGCGACCCAGAAAGGAAACGAGGGTAAAGAAAATGAATTACATCATTTACTGAGGTTAAAAAACAGGAAGTACAGCACCATGACAGTTCCCTCCACATCTACACCTGCTGCATATAGAGTCAAGAAACAATGTATGTGTTTCAGAGACTAAAGTTTAAAAATATGTGGTGCAAATCACACACAACTTCCGATCACAGAAGTTTACACTGTTTTAGCACAATTGTTAAGCTTTGGGACTTCCCTTATTTATGCTTTACGATGCTGCATTTGAAATATATTATATATATATATCCATCCATCCATCCATCCATCTTCTTCCGCTTATCCGGGGTCGGGTCGCGGGGGTAGCAGCCTAAGTAGGGAGGCCCAGACTTCCCTCTCCCCAGCCACTTGGAGCAGCTCCTCCGGGGGAATCCCAAGGCGTTCCCAGGCCAGCCGAGAAACATAGTCCCTCCAGCGCGTCCTGGGTCTTCCTCTGGGTCTCCTCCCGGTGGGACATGCCCGGAACACCTCACCAGGGAGGCGTCCAGGAGGCATCCTAACCAGATGCCCGAGCCACCTCAACTGGCTCCTCTCGATGTGGAGAAGCAGCGGCTCTACTCCGAGTCCCTCCCGGATGACTGAGCTTCTCACCCTATCTCTAAGGGAGAGTCCAGACACCCTGCGGAGAAAACTCATTTCAGCCGCTTGTATCCGAGATCTTGTTCTTTCGGTCATAACCCAAAGCTCATGACCATAGATGAGGGTGGGAACGTAGATCGATCGGTAAATTGAGAGCTTTGCCTTTTGACTCAGCTCTCTCTTCACCACGACAGACCGGTACAGCGCCCGCTTCACTGCGGACGCTGCACCTATCCGCCTATCGATCTCACGCTCCAGTTTTCCCTCATTCGTGAACAAGATCCCCAGATACTTAAACTCCTCCACTTGGGGCAGGACCTCCTCCCCGACCCGGAGAGGGCATGCTACCCTTTTCCGGCTCAAGACCATGGCCTCGGATTTGGAGGAACTGATCCTCATCCCGGCCGCATCACACTCGGCTGCAAACCGCTCCAGTGAAAGTTGTAAATCACGAACTGATGAAGCCAGTAGGACCACATCATCTGCAAAAAACAGAGAAGCGATTCTAAGGTCACCAAAACGGATCCTCTCAACACCTTGGCTGCGCCTAGAAATTCTGTCCATAAAAGTTATGAACAGAATCGGTGACAAAGGGCAACCTTGGCGGAGTCCAACTCTCACCGGAAACGAGCCTGACTTACTGCCGGCAATGCGGACCAAGCTCTGACACCGGTCGTACAGGGACCTAACAGCCCATATCAATGGGCCTGGTACCCCATACTCCCGGAGTACCCCCCACAGAACCCCCCGAGGGACGCGGTCGAATGCCTTTTCCAAGTCCACAAAGCACATGTAAACTGGTTGGGCAAACTCCCACGCACCCTCCAGGACCCTGTTGAGGGTGTAGAGCTGGTCTAGTGTTCCACGACCAGGACGAAAACCACACTGCTCCTCCTGAATCCGAGGTTCGACTATCCGACGGACCCTCCTCTCCAGAACCCCTGAATAGACCTTACCAGGGAGGCTTAAGAGTGTGATCCCCCTATAGTTGGAACACACCCTACGGTCCCCCTTTTTGAATAGGGGAACCACCACCCCAGTCTGCCAATCCAAGGGAACTGCCCCCGATGTCCACGCGATATTGCAGAGTCGCGTAAGCCAACACAACCCTACAACATCCAGAGCCCTAAGGAACTCCGGGCGAATCTCATCCACCCCCGGAGCCCTGCCACCGCGGAGCTTTTTAACCACCTCGGCGACCTCAGCACCAGAGATCGGAGAACCCGACCCAAAGTCCCCAGGCTCCGCTTCCTCAGTGGAAGACGTGCCAGTAGGATTGAGGAGGTCTTCGAAGTATTCCGCCCACCGACTCACAACATCCCGAGTTGAGGTCAACAGCACGCCACCCCCACCATAAATGGTGTTGGTCGCGTACCGCTTCCCCCCTGAGACGCCGGATGGTGGACCAGAATCGCCTCGAAGCCGTACGGAAGTCATTCTCCATGGCCTCTCCGAACTCCTCCCACGCCCGAGTTTTTGCCTCAGCAACCACCCGAGCCGCATGCCGCTTGGACTGCCGGTACCTATCTGCTGCTTCCGGGGTCCCACAGGCCAAAAAGGCCCAATAGGACTCCTTCTTCAGCCTGACAGCATCCCTCACTGCCCACCCGAGCCGCATGCCGCTTGGACTGCCGGTACCTATCAGCTGCTTCCGGGGTCCCACAAGCCAAAAAGGCCCAATAGGACTCCTTCTTCAGCCTGACAGCATCCCTCACTGCCGGTGTCCACCACCGGGTTCGAGGGTTGCCACCACGACAGGCACCAACAACCTTGCGGCCACAGCTCCGATAAGCTGCCTCGACAATAGAGGCGCGGAACACGGCCCACTCGGACTCCATGTCCCCCGCCTCCCTCGGAACGTGTTCAAAGCTCTCCCGGAGGTGGGAGTTAAAGTTCCGTCTTACGGGAGACTCTGCCAGACGTTCCCAGCAGACCCTCACAATACTTTTGGGTCTGCCAGGTCTATATATATACTAAAATAAACTACTTAATAGTTGAACTAATATTACTTGGTGGTTTTTCACTTATCACGGGTCTTCAGAGTACGGATCCCTCGAGATAAATGAGGGATTACTGTAGCTATGACAAAACAAAATGTTTTCCTGACTATTATGTGCGTACTCATCATGCTGAAATGTACATTTTCTTTAACTTTTTGATTTTCCTTATTTTACTAAGCAAAATTTGTATTGTGATATTTTATTTTTGTTGTAAAAATAACATTTTGTTAAAACAGTAAAAATATATAAGAATATAAAAATGTTATGGTTCAGTTTTATTTTATTATTATGCAATTAATTATTATTAAAGGTTGAATGAAATTTGTTTTTGGCAACAAAATGCATCAGTAACATTTTACACTTTCGTTTTGGGGAAGAAAAAAAAAAATATATAAAAAGGTGCTAAAAATTGATGCTGGATATGTAGAAATTTCGGTAATTCATTACCAACTTGCACAAAGATTTGGCAATTGTTTTTATGCCGGATGCCCTTCCTGTCACAACCGCAGACCACTGAGCTACCACATCCCTCTATGTGGAGCAGAGAGCTGCCATCTGGGGGTGACCGGGGAAGCACATGGGGGTTAAGTGTCTTGCTCAAGGGACCAGAGTGGGGCAGGTGAAGGTGGAGACAGGTGTGCTTCACCTTTTCCACACACATTTTGATGTCAATGCGGGGAGTTGAACCGGCGACCTCCCGAACATAGGCCCACCTTCTCTAACCTCCGTGCCACCATTCTCCTTAATATTCATTCATTCAACTTTTATTTACACAGGTTAGTTCCAGTGGTGCAGTCTACAGTTTTGTAGTTGGCTTTGTATTAAAAACATGTTATAGAATTTATAAAACAGTGTCGAAGCCAAACATGTTCAAGTATTAAACTAGTACAGAAGCATTAATTATACAAAAAACACCCTGATGCATGCTCAATAATCCAGGTAGAAAAATCTAAAAAAGCTAAGTCGGGTCCTCTGGACATTCAAAAAGCAAAACAATGCAAAAAAATTGTAGAAACGTTTCCTCTTTCATCCGAAAGACTTCCTCAGTCTGAGAAGCTGTATTCAGCTCAGTCTTATAAATAGCACCCTCTCACAGTGTTACACAACCAGTTGGCTGATGACAGCCGAAACCAGCTGCTCACATGATCAAGGAGGACCATCAGCCTAACGATGGATCGTTAGCACCCTGATGGTTGTTTGCTATTCACAGAGGGCTGAGTGATACTAGCAATAACAGCATTGTAATGGTGTGGTCACACCGAACAGCGTTTCAACCTCCAAAAAGCTCGTCACGCACGCAAGTGGACGCACTTGGTGTCGGGACCTACTTGGACCAGAAAGCCAGAACGCGAAACTGCTGCGGGGTGTGTGGGAGGAGCTTACCGGTATACAGAGTCCTGCGCACAGAGTCCTGCGCACTCCGCCAGGCGAGGAGCTTTTTATTTCCGTCTCTGTGGAGCAGACTTGACTGGTCGTGAAGGACTTGTCGCGAACACACAGCTACAATGAGTTTCTCTTCCATAGTACACGACCTCGCGGGTCTTTTCTGTGTCCCACAAACAATACGTCACATAGTGCGCGCGCCCCCTCGTTTCCGCGTCACATAGGGACTCTCCCCCTCTCTTCTCCTCCTCTCTTCTCCTCCTCTCTTCTCCCCCTCTCTTCTCCCCCCGACTCTCCCTGATTGGTTGACACACCAACCAATCAGGGAGAGTTGAGCGGCGTTTGAAAGTTTGAACCGCGAAATCTTCAGCATGTTGAATGCGCGGTTTGGAGGCTGAAGCCGGTTCACGTGCACGGAAAACGCTTTCCAGCACGCTCAACACGCACGCGACGTGACGCCCGACGCCAAGACGTGGCTGGAAGTGCGTCCCCCATTGACTTTACATGTAAACTGGATGCTCCTGCTGCTGAAAAGCTGTTCGGTGTGACCACACCATAAGAGGGGGACAGTTGAACCCGGAGGCCTCCATCTCTGTTTAATGATGGACGGTTTCTTTTCACAAAGATGGCCTCCTTTACTCCTCTCTCAAACCATCGTTCCTCTCTATCAAGGATGTGAACATCTTCATCCCTGAAAGAGTGACCGCTGGCCTGGAGATGAGTGTAGACTGCAGAGTCCTGACCTGATGATGTTGATCTTCTGTGCTGGGCCATCCTTTTGGCCAGTGGCTGTTTAGTTTCCCCGATGTAAGACTGATCACAGCCCTCCTGACACTGAACAGCATACACAATATTACTCTGTTTGTGCCGGGGGACTGGATCTTTGGGATGAACCAGTCTTTGCCGTAATGTATTTTGGGGTTTAAAAGCCACTGGGACGTTGTGTTTAGAAAATAAACGTCTCAATGTCTCTGAAACTCCCGCAACATACGGAATGACCACTGGTCTGGGTCTGGGTTCCTTCTTTTCACCTGATGGCTGGCTGGAGTCCTGTTTGGGTTTCTTCTCTGCTTTCAGGAAGGCCCAGTTAGGATATCCACATTTCTCTAGAGCCTGTTTTGTGTGTGATTTCTCCTTCTGTCTGGCTCCTGAGTTAGTGGGGACGCTGTCTGCTCTGTGGTACAGAGTCCTGATGACTCCTAACTTGTGCTCCAGAGGGTGATGGGAGTCAAACTGTAAATACTGGTCTGTGTGGGTGGGTTTGCGGTACACCTCAGTTTGCAAATTTCCTCTATCAGAAACTGAGACCTCACAGTCCAAGAAAGCCAACCTGCCATTTTTTACATCTTCTCGTGTGAACTTGATATATTTATCCACAGAGTTGATGTGATCAGTGAAATGTTGGACTTCCTGAGATTTAATTTTAACCCAGGTGTCGTCAACATACCTGAACCAATGACTTGGTGGTCTCCCTGAAAAGGACGTCAAGGCTCTCTTTTCTACCTCCTCCATGTACAGGTTGGCAACAATAGGAGAAACTGGAGACCCCATAGCACACCCATGTTTCTGCCTATAATATTGCTCCCCATATGTGAAGTAGGTTGACTGCAGGCACAGTTTCAAGAGTTGACACAGTTGCTCTGTGGAAAGCGTGGTCCTGCTGTTCAGAGTGCTGATTTTAAACTTAAACAGACCACCTCTACTGCCTCATCAACTGGAATGCATCGTAGTCGTGTTTTTGGAACCACCAAAAGATGTGGAGTTATGGGTTGAATGAAGTCGATGAGGCTAGATGATTATACTCTGAGACCTGACATCAGATTTGGCTTCAAATCTGAAGAACAGCTCGATGAATGACATCTTTTCAGGCTGAGACAGCTCCATCGTGACAGGGTCCAATTATGTTAGTCAGCTCCGTTGTTTAACCAAACACAGAAAATAAAAAAATCTCCTGAAACTCATTTGAATGTGTTCAACTTCAGTTACATGCAGACAAAAACGTACTTTTAAGAAATCTCTCCGTGAACATATGGAGGAAGTTTTGACTCTTGCTGGTTGAGAATTTCAAACCTGGACGATCCCAGAGATTTTGACTATTTGACTTCCAACTTTCTGTATCCTCAGTGGTCCCTCTGCTGTTTGTCATCAGATCAGCTGTCTGCTGTCAGACACTGTTACTGAGGGAGTAACTAGTGCTAAAAATAAAGTTACAGTTTTGGCTGTAAATAGTGGTGCTGAGCTGATTGATGACAAGAGCTCATCTTTGTTGCCTCATTGACTGTTGCTCTCTGAGTCACAGTGAAGAACATTAACCTGAATATAATCGCTCTTGTACAGTCCAGATCTAAAAATGTTTTTTTTTTATTTTTTATATAATTATCACCATCAGTAATACAGGATGATCAGTAAATACAAGCACAGCTGAAGCAGGTGGCAGTGTGCAGCTTTGGAGGTATGAAAGTCACTGCATTTTATTGGGAATAAAACTTTTTTCCCGAGGCATGACATTTTTATGAAGTGCAGCACCTTACAAAAAGTCCTGAACAATTATCCATCCATCCATCTTCTTCCGCTTATCCGGGGTCGGGTCGCGGGGGTAGCAGCCTAAGTAGGGAGGCCCAGACTTCCCTCTCCCCAGCCACTTGGAGCAGCTCCTCCGGGGGAATCCCAAGGCGTTCCCAGGCCAGCCGAGAAACATAGTCCCTCCAGCGTGTCCTGGGTCTTCCTCTGGGTCTCCTCCCGGTGGGACATGCCCGGAACACCTCACCAGGGAGGCGTCCAGGAGGCATCCTAACCAGATGCCCGAGCCACCTCAACTGGCTCCTCTCGATGTGGAGAAGCAGCGGCTCTACTCCGAGTCCCTCCCGGATGACTGAGCTTCTCACCCTATCTCTAAGGGAGAGTCCAGACACCCTGCGGAGAAAACTCATTTCAGCCGCTTGTATCCGAGATCTTGTTCTTTCGGTCATAACCCAAAGCTCATGACCATAGATGAGGGTGGGAACGTAGATCGATCGGTAAATTGAGAGCTTTGCCTTTTGACTCAGCTCTCTCTTCACCACGACAGACCGGTACAGCGCCCGCTTCACTGCGGACGCTGCACCTATCCGCCTATCGATCTCACGCTCCAGTTTTCCCTCATTCGTGAACAAGATCCCGAGATACTTAAACTCCTCCACTTGGGGCAGGACCTCCTCCCCGACCCGGAGAGGGCATGCTACCCTTTTCCGGCTCAAGACCATGGCCTCGGATTTGGAGGAACTGATCCTCATCCCGGCCGCATCACACTCGGCTGCAAACCGCTCCAGTG
>JBBPBX010059978.1:0-13318 GCA_038048925.1 Garcialebias charrua
TAGTTTCTCGGGATCCTGAGAAACTTTCTCGGGATCCTGAGATACTTTCTCAGGATCCCGAGAAAGTTTCTCAGGATCCTGAGAAACTTTCTCGGGATCCTGAGAAACTTTCTCGGGATCCCGACTTAGTTTCTGAAAGTTTCTCAGGATCCCGACTTAGTTTCTCAGGATCCTGAGAAAATAGTTTCGTTTTCGGAGAAACAGGAGGACCGTGCTTCAACAGTTTCTTTCTGCAGGTCGTCATGACAGAAGTGTGTTTGGGCGAGACATGGAGGACGACTTGCATCATTTTCTGCGGACTAGAGATGTCCCAGATGAGGATATTATGCACATGCAAAGAGATAAGGTATGCAACATGATCGTATGAAACGCCTTTAGTTAGTGAAAAACCAAGTTGGTTTCACCGCGGTCAATCCCTCCCCAGAAACCTCCCACTTTCCGGGTGCTGGTGTTTATAACACAGCCATTACAGCTACGCACATATCACATGTGTAAGCAGGTGACCGCAGTGAAATTAGTTTGAAGTTGGACGTTCGATATTCGCACTTCCTCTCGTCTAGTCGCGCTTTTGTCCGCAAGCTGGAGAGCGAGGGTGCGCGCTCCCTACCCCTGCGCGTTGGCAGGTCCCCACCGACAGCCTTCACCCTCTTCACGCCGGAGCCTGCAGCTGTCTGCGCCGCTGTGGTCGTGGAGACAGAGTCGCGACGCATGGAGGAATGTTTTGTGACACAAATGTATAAATTCTCCTTCATTCCTGATCTGGAGTCGGACTTTTGTTTTTTTCGCCAAAAGTCACGTGATCGCTTTCTCCTCCGCTGACTCCATGCATTAAAAACGCCAATGCTGGGCAACGCTAATTAAAAAATTATTTCCACAATTTCTAAAACGCTTATTAATTTTTTTAGGTCCACAATTTCAAAAGCACAAATGTCTTATGAAAATTAGGGGAAGCTAATCTAATCCGCTATTTATATATTTTATATATATATATATATATATATATATTTATATATAGCCGGCAGCGTTATCAATATTTGCACTACACTGCCAACTGAAAAGTAACAAAAATGATCCTAAAAGGATGAAATTACAAAAATCAAAGGATTTATTTAATACTTTACGTACATATATTCTATTCGGCCACGAAATTAACAAAAAATAGAATGATCTTTTAATCCCTAAAACCACGTTTAAATCTCAAATACACGGGTGTGTCGCCACCGCATTTATACATAAAAGTAACCCAAATACATGAAACTAACGACTCGCCGTCGAATGGTCGACACAAAACACACAATAAAATCATCCGGCCACGTTAATTTGGCTTGAAACAGCGGGGTTCTCTACGGATTTATCCATTAGTAACCCAGCACTACCAACAGGCAGACACAGAGTTAGCGTCTATAGGTAGTCAACAGATTTAATGAAAAGTAACTAAAATACATAAAAATAACGACTCACCGTCAAATGGTCGACACAAAACACACAATAAAATCCTCCGGCCACGTTAATTTGGCTTGAAACAGCGGGGTTCTCTACGGATTTATCCATTAGTAACCCAGCACTACCAACAGGCAGACACAGAGTTAGCGTCTATAGGTAGTCAACAGATTTAATGAAAAGTAACTAAAATACATAAAAATAACGACTCACCGTCAAATGGTCGACACAAAACACACAATAAAATCCTCCGGCCGCGTTAATTTGGCTTGAAACAGCGGGGTTCTCTACGGATTTATCCAAGTACCCAGCACAAACAGTAGCCACAGAATTAGCCCCTGAGTTCACCTCTAACCCGGAAGATGTCAAGATGGAATAGTCCATTTTTAGTAGGGGGATAAAGAAATCGACCGTTTTTTTAATTGCGTATTTAATGATCGTTTTCATCGTAACTATAATTATTTTTATGTTAAATGTACATTAACAAGCAGGATCAATGTTAGTGATGTAGGTGACTGCACGGGGCGAGGCGGGGCCGGGGCCACTGCTGAAATGGGACCCCCAGGCATTTACCTACATGGTAGATCCGAGTCTGTTCTCAGCTCTGCCCCCCTCCCCCTCACACCCTTCCTCCTCTCTGCTGTTTACGGTGGGGAAAAAGGTAAAACAAGCAGCATAAGAGCTTGTAAATAAGTTTATTGGTTTTTACTGATAGATAATTAGTTATTAGCGGTACTGCATTTTAAATAAAAATAGCACAAATCCGCTTATGAATTATAAAAGTTAGTCAATTCACAAAAACGCTGACAAAAAGTTTAGGTCCACTGTAAGCAGATTAGCGCTTTAGCGCTACCTAGCGTTCATATGCCCACCACTGAAAACCGCAAATAAAGACAACAGTTCAGCACGCGAGCAGAAAGCTATTTGTTTTTGTTGTGTGATTTCAAACAGTTCTTCTTCTACGGTAGATTTCTTCTTCTACACCTTTCTTGCAACATATGCACAGGTTTTAGAGGGTACTGCCTCCTGCTGGTCGGTAAAATAACAGCACTTTGCCATGCCCCGCCGTGCGACAACAGAGGCGACACTGAATCAATAAATTACCAACCGATAAAAAAGGTTTTGTTTGCATATAAGCATGTGTCTGCAATTCACATATGCATAACCGTAACGTCTGTTGCAAACGAGCACCCTGACAGTGTGGAGGTTTCTGAATCAGGAGAGGGCTTCACGTTTGATAGTGTTAGCCAAGAACTACGTTGTCAAGCAAGTTTATACTTTGAAATTTGACAGCACCACTACATTATAACAAAGTAGGTTGAATTGGACAATACATGATACTATATACAGTAATATGATTTTTATAATTATATTTAATCATTGTAATAACTATTTTGTACAAACAGGAAATTGCACAAATGTTATTTTATTCAGATAATATGCTTTTGCCTGCGTGCTAGTTGAAGTCTAAATCTACAGTAAAATTATAAAATAATTATGTAGTACATGTATGTGAAAGTAGCAAGTATTTCATAATTATACATTGTTTATGCCTTTATTTTCTCTTAAAATTTCCCCCTGCAAGGGTACCCCTTCTCTATTAAAAATGTATGTGCAAAGTTAATAAGAGAGTTACGGTAATGTCTGGCTTGACTGCTTAGGTGTCAGCCCACATGACCACTTATTCAGTTGAGGATTATTCTGTGTTCATAATGATTCAGCCACAGTGCAATAACTGTATCATACTAAATGAACAAGGAAAAGTTGGTAAAATAACTTACACAAGATAGACAACACTGACGAGCTCATTTTTTGAAGTTCCTTTGCCAGCTGTTTTAATAATTTCCTTTTTATTGAACTGGGCTAAATAACAAAACAAATCTTAGTAAGTATAACATTCACTGAAACTACAACAGAGAACATATATTTAGCTGTAGCATTGAAACCTTACAGTTGCACAAAAAATGTTTACATGGCTTTATGACATAAAACTATAGAAAAGTTTGTTTTATATTGAATATTTTTTTCATATTTTATATCTCCAGGTGGACAAGGCTGTTCTATCTGTCATGACTGATGAACAAATGGCACAATATATAACTTCATACGGTGACAGAGTAGCTGTTCTGTCTTTCTGTCAGCAAAGTAGATGCACCACAGATAAAGAGACTCTTCTGCAGAGCTTAAGAAATAAAATTGGAACCCGAAAAATGAAATCAAGATCCAAAGGAGGCCTGTGTGGCACATCAGGTTTGTTCAAAAACCAAGGCACAGAGATGGCAAGAGACCGAAATAAGGCAGCAGGGAAGATCTCCCGAAAGATTGAAATTGGATGGCTTCATTTTGACATGGATGAATATCATCAAGTGAGAACCAGAAATGGTGGTGGAACAAGACATGCAACAGTGGATAAAACTACAACCGTTTTACAAATTCTAGAAATGGGAAAGGAGCTGTTTTTCCCAGATGGAAACTCTACAAAAGGAGCACTTGGAGATTTTCTCTTTGAGGTCTGTGACTTTAAAAGAAAGCAGATTCCTTTAGACGAGACAGTCGGCCATCTCTATGAAAAAACCAAACTGAAGCTGCTGAGGTTTTACATTTGCACAAGGGAAGAAACACCTTCAACAGCTCAGTTCTCATCTGAAGTCAGTGACTGTGGAGAAAAGGTTGCCTCTGAGGATTTTTCAGTCAGCCTAAATGAAAGATGTTTCCAGTTCACTGATAACAGATCACATGGGTCAGATGATTTCATACTTGATGAAGTGGACGATTCATCTGGCAGTGACATAACTGAACAGGTTTGTGGAAATATTCAACACTATTGGAACTGTTGGGCAATGTGTAAAAAGATTTAATTTAAAGCTGCACTAGGTAACTTTTATCAAAATATATATATTTCCATTTTTCTTTAAATTGCCACTATATTCTGACAGATTTAGACAAATAATGCATTAGACAGATGTTCTGTGAAAAAATAAAACTCCACTGGCTCCTCCTTGTGGTAATACAGCTGCTTGAACTTCGAACAGGGATACCATGACACAAGCAACCAATCAGCTCCTGTCCTTCACTCAGCTGCAGGCATAGCAATGGTAGTGTTGGTTTTTCAAAATAAAGTAAATTATAACCATGATTATAAAGTTTCATGTTATTTAAATACATTTAAAACCAGATTATGGTTAGTATAGGTGAAGAAATATAGGATATAAATATAAATTATATGACTTTACTGTAAATGACCTAATATTTATTTGTCATTGTTTAATAAGTGTTCACTATTCTGTTGCATCAATGATGCAACTAATGCTTTTATTTTGAAAGTCACAGAATGACAAGGTGTCACAAAACTGTACAGAAGAGGTGCGAACCGCAACGGCCAGAGAGGAGGAGTGCTCCGCTGTTAAAAGAAATATAAGTTATGTTAAGCTGCAAACGATTAGCACCTGGTTGATGAGGGAACAAGGTTGGTGTTGGAGTTTTGTTGTATAAATGTATATACTGTAATTAATTATATTTCACGGAGTATTGTCTACTGGTTGTTACTAAGGGCAACGGTTGTTTTGCCCACTAGATGGTGCTCATGTCATTGCTACTAGCAACGGTTATATGCTGTAACGGTTATGTTTTATTTTGCCCACCAGAAGGTGTTCATGTCATTTAGTAATTTAGTCATGTTTAGTAATACAAAAGGTTACAAGTTTTAATGTTTTATGTTATGTAAAATTCACAAAAGGTCACAACATGGTATGGTTTATTTTATTTTATTGTACATGTAAGGTGAAAGGCAACATACTGTTTTGAGTTACTGATGTTATTTTTATTTGTTATTTTTTGTAGCTCTTACGGTGTGTTCACATGCAAGGCAGTAAATTAAAGGAATTGTGAACCATCAGTTTGAGAGACCAATCTTTTCAACCGGGACGCTACAGTAAGAGCTTGCCCCAAGCTGAGAAGGAGCTCAACCCACGCTCAGCACCAAAGTCCTAGTGAGAGTCACTTCAAGGTTCCAGCTCCACGGCTCCAACCAAGGTCTTCTGGGATCTGAAGGTCAACTACAACCATCTTGTCCGGCCCTCAGCATGGAAGCAACTGAAGCAGAAAAGGAGTACACAGAGGACCTCCAGGTCAACAATGAAGAGGAGCCTTCACACTCCATTCGTCAAAGGAGGCCTACAGAAAGGATGCAGGCGTATCAGGAGGAGGAGGCCCACAGAAAGGAAAAACGGCTTCTCAAAGTTTATGATGAATGGAAAAAACAAGTACGTACAACACGAGAACAATTAAAGGGAGACATAACAAACAGTCAAATTGCTTCACTCATGGACATCTTAGAGAAGGAAAGAGATGGTGTTGTAAAGTTATTTATGGAAATTAGGGGAAAAATTACTCCCTCCAGTGACACAAGGCGACTCATAGATGCATGTGAAGCAGTCACCAGAGACATTATCAAGGTTGCACATGAAAGACTCTCAGGTGTAGATGATTATGATAATGAAAAAGTGAAGATACGTCTCCGTGAGCTTTTAGAACCAGACTATGCTAAATCTATTTACAGTTCTGTCAGTGAGTCGTACTCTGCAAGGTCAGTAGTAGCTGCAAAGAGAGCAGAGGTTGCAGCAGAATTAGCAGCCAAAGAAGTAGAGTATGAAGCATTACTAGAAGAGGAAAAACTAAAGGAAAAAATTCAACTTTTAGAGGAAAGGCAAAGAAAGGAGCTTGAATATCAAAAACGTGAGTTAGAGAGACTAAAGGCTGAAAAGGAGTTGAAGGCTGCACGAGCTAGACTAATAACTTATGATCAGGAAATAAAGAGTGAGGGCAGCGTTTATTCTGTTGACTTGAGAAGAGCAGCTCAGAAAGCCCCTCCAGTTTCTGCTCCCATTCAAGTACCTAACAGTAATGTAATCACCTCATCTCCACAAGCAGATATCTTTTATTTAGCCCAAGCAGTTCAGGACAGTATCTCCATGAACAGACTGCCAGCGCCAGAGCCCTCCATGTTCACAGGTGAACCAATACAGTTCATTGAGTGGAAAGCTTCATTTGTTTCACTCATTGATAAAAAGAACATCTCACCTGCTGACAAGTTGCACTACTTAAAGAAATATGTAGAAGGTCCAGCTCGACAAACACTTGATGGCATCTTCTACAGAAACGACAGTGACGCATACAAGGATGCATGGGAACGCCTCAACCAAAGGTATGGACATCCATTTGTTGTACAGAAAGCGTACAGAGAAAGGTTAGCAAAATGGCCAAAAATACAAACAAAAGACTCTACAGGATTTAGAGCATTTGCTGATTTCATTCAAACATGTCAAGAGGCTATGCCCCACACTGAAGGCTTAAACATTCTCAATGATTGTGAAGAGAACCAAAAACTTGTTCAAAAGTTACCAGACTGGGCAGCTGCAAGGTGGAATCGTCAAACCACACAGTTCATGAAAGAAAATGGGAAGTTTCCAAGTTTAACACACTTTGCTGAGTTTATGTCCTCTGAAGCAGATATTGTGTGTAACCCAATCACATCATTTCAGGCTCTCCACTCTACAGACCTCACCACAATCACCGGTAAAGGTTACCAAAAGGAAAAAAGGCCCACCTCCAGTGTTCTGCACACACAGGCAGTAACAGAGACTGAAAACACAAATCAAAGGTTACATATTAACCCACCATGCATGCTCTGTCTAGACAATGGACACAAACTTCACAATTGCTCACAATTTGAAGGCAAATCACTTGAAGAACGAAAAAAATACATAAAGGATGAAAGACTGTGTTATGGCTGTCTTAAACCTGGACACAGCGTAAAGGATTGTCGTTACAGACTTGTATGTGAAGTGTGTAAGAAAAAACATCCCACTTGTCTGCACGACTTCAACTATGGCAACTATCAATTAGCCACAACCTCAATTCAGACCAACACAGAACAGGCTGCAACTACTCTGTCTCTCAAGACAGAAACCAACAAACAGTGTGCGAGCACGTCCATGATTGTACCAGTATGGGTTTCTTCAGAGCAACATCCAAGTACAGAAATGCTTGTTTATGCACTCTTAGACACTCAAAGTGACACAGTGTTCATTGACAAATGTGTATCTGACAATCTCAAGGCTAAGTCTACCCCAATAAGGTTAAAGCTCACTACAATGCTTGGTAAAGATGCTGTTATGCCAAGTGAACGTGTCTCAGGTCTCAAAGTGAGAAGCTACAACTCCTCAGAAATGATTGAACTCCCTCCTGCTTATACTAAAGACTGTATACCGGTTAACCGCTCTAACATTCCTTCATGTGAAACGGCAAGGCACTGGAATCATCTCAAGGTGATAGCTAATGAGATTCCTCCACAGCTAGAATGTGAAGTTGGTCTTTTAATTGGTTACAATTGCTCTAAGGCACTGGCTCCAAAGCAGGTAATCTTAGGAGGAGATAATGAACCCTATGCAGTCCTCACTGCATTGGGATGGAGTATTGTGGGCCCCACATCATCTCACAATAACTCTTTAAGCTTGTCTAGTGTGTGTCACAGAGTTACAGTCAAGGAGCTCCCCTTAATAACTCCAGCTGATGCAGTCAAGGTTCTCGAGTCTGACTTTAAAGATGATAACAAGGACAATAAGTCAGTGTCTCAAGATGACATTCTCTTCCTGAATACATTAAAGGAAAGCATTCAGGTTCAGGTTCAGGTTACTTTATTTATACCCAAGGGTAAATGTGGTTTGCAGTGGTACAAAGCATACATCCATCCATGCGCACACACAAATAAAAACAGTAAAAACATTTAGTAAAAACACTTAAAAGAAACTATAAACAGATAATGTTGCACATAACAGTGTTAAGGCTCCCCAAATCATATGTAAAATGAAAAATAAAAACATTTAACCACTAAAAGCTTCAACGTTATTCCGTTTGTTCATTTCAGTAACAGCAGTGGGAACAAAGCTATTTTTAAAACGTGTTGTCCTACATTTCGGGACTAAAAACCTCCGACCAGAGGGAAGAAGGTGCTTGCTTGTTCTTGCTCTTTGCTGTAACTAAAGCACAATGCACCTTATCATCTTTGTTTACATGTCTTAAGTAAGAACACTGACCATAACCATATGAGCTTGCATCAGAAAAATGATGCAACTCCATTCTCACCGTTTGACCAAAGTCTTTAGGAACATAACAGCGTGGTATTGTGATTTTCTCTAAGTTTTCTAAGTCACCTTTCCAGTTATCCCACACTGACCTTAGATCACTGGGTGCTTACAAGAACAATGAAGGACATTATGAAATGCCACTTCCATTCAAGGAGAGACCGCTTTTACTGGACAATAAACCTATGGCCACTGTGCGACTTCAAAGCCTCAAACACAAACTGTCCAAAGATCAAAAGTACAAGGATCAATATGTAAGATTCATGAGTGAAGTCATAGAAAAGGGTGATGCAGAAGAAGTGCACAATGAAGCGAAGGAAGGAGAAAAATGGTATATTCCCCACCATGGGATATATCATCCTCAAAAACCAGACAAACTCAGGGTAGTCTTCGACGCCTCAGCTAAGTACAAAGGTAACAGTCTCAATGATCATTTGCTGCCAGGCCCAGATTTGCTGAACAATCTAAATGGTGTTCTTATCAGGTTCAGAAGGCATCAAGTTGCATTGTTATGTGACATCGAGAAAATGTTCCACCAATTTCATGTGTATGAAGCAGATAGAGACTATCTAAGATTTTTATGGTGGCAAAATGGTGACCTGGAGACTGAGCCCCAAGAGTTTCGAATGAAGGTGCACCTTTTCGGCGCCACATCCTCACCAGGGTGTGCCAATTACGGATTAAGGCATCTTGCTAAAGAAAGTGAGACACGGTTTCCCCTTGCATCTCATTTTATAATGAAGGATTTCTACGTAGATGACGGTGTAACAAGTACTGCAAGTGTCAAGGAAGCTATTCAGCTTGCTCAGGAGGCTCAGATGCTCTGTGCGTCAGGTGGCCTCAGACTACACAAGTTTGTAAGTAATGACAAAACAGTGTTAGAAAGCATTCCAGCATCTGAACGTGCATCTCCACAGCAAGCGTGTGACATAGCATTTAATGACTCTAAACTTGAAAGAGCGCTAGGCATTCACTGGCACATTGACTCAGATACACTCAGGTTTTGCTTTCGTCCCAACGACCAACCTGCGACAAGACGTGGCATCCTATCTATGGTGGCATCTCTTTATGACCCATTGGGATTTATCTCCCCCTTTGTACTCAAAGGAAAAAGAGTACTTCAAGAGACATGCAAACAAGGCACAAGCTGGGATGATTCCCTTCCCAGTGATCTAAGGTCAGTGTGGGATAACTGGAAAGGTGACTTAGAAAACTTAGAGAAAATCACAATACCACGCTGTTATGTTCCTAAAGACTTTGGTCAAACGGTGAGAATGGAGTTGCATCATTTTTCTGATGCAAGCTCATATGGTTATGGTCAGTGTTCTTACTTAAGACATGTAAACAAAGATGATAAGGTGCATTGTGCTTTAGTTACAGCAAAGAGCAGAGTTGCTCCCATTAAGGTAACAACAATACCAAGACTTGAACTGACAGCTGCTGTTATCTCCATTACTGTAAGCAATATGTTAAAATATGAACTTGGACTGACCCAGATAGATGAGTATTTCTGGACAGACTCCAAAGTAGTGTTAGGCTACATTAATAACGAAGCACGACGTTTTCACACATTTGTCTCCAACAGAGTTGAAAAGATAAGGCTCAACAGCTCCCCACAGCAGTGGAGATATGTCTCTTCTGAGCAAAATCCTGCGGACATTGCCTCCAGAGGTTCAAGCATACATGAGCTCATAACATCAGGCTGGTTCAAAGGGCCACAGTTTCTGTGGGACAAGGAAATACCTCCCGCTGTAGACATTGACACGAACGTACCACTTGGAGATCCAGAGGTTAAAAGGATAAATGCACTGAACACGCTCACAACGGAGAAGAAAGGTTTATCAGACAGGTTAACAAAGTTTTCCTCATGGTACAAAGTCACTCAAGCCATCGCTCGTCTCCTTCGCTGTGTCAAGAGAGATAAAACAACAGGCCACAGTACAGTAAAAGAAAGACAAAAGGCACAATGCATTATTCTACAGGATGTACAAGCAAGTGAATACGCAGAGGAGATAAAGATGCTCAAACATGGAAAGGCACTTCCTCACAAAAGCAAACTGTTTCAAATGGACACTTTTCTTGATAGTGATGGACTCCTTAAGGTGGGAGGAAGGCTCAAAAATGCTTCATTCTCCTCCACACTGAAACATCCAGTGATAGTTCCGAAAGGTCACCACGTCACTCAGCTAATAATAGCTCATTTCCACAATAAAGTGCAACACCAAGGGAAAGGACTTACAATCAATGAGATCAGATCAAATGGATTTTGGATTCCAGGCATCAACAAAGCAATAGCAAATTTTATACACCAATGTGTAAGGTGTCGCAGACTCAGAAGAAGCACAGAGGAACAGAAAATGTCTGATCTTCCAACAGAGCGTTTAGATCCATCTCCGCCATTTACATTTTGTGGAATGGACTGTTTTGGTCCCTTTCCAACCAACCAAGCTCGCAAAGTGCACAAGCGTTATGGACTCCTTTTTACATGCCTTTGCTGCAGGGCAGTGCACATCGAGATGTTAGACAACATGACTACAGATGCCTTTATCAATGCTCTCCGATGTTTTATAGCTATAAGAGGAGCAGTCAGAGAGATAAGGTGCGATCAAGGAAGTAACTTTGTCGGAGCTAAAAACGAACTGCAAGAAGCTTTAAAACAAGTGGACTCTAACCGCATCACCACATTTCTTGCAGAGAAACAGTGTGACTTCAAAATGCACACTCCTCATTCAAGCCATACAGGAGGTGTATGGGAAAGGCAAATCAGGACAGTTCGAAACATTCTGCGCTCAACAGCTTTACTTGCATCAGGCAGAATGGATGACACATCATTAAGGACATTCTTTTACGAGGCAATGGCGATTGTGAACAGCAGGCCTCTTACAGTGGACAACCTAAGTGACCCAAACAGCCCAGAGCCTCTGACCCCAAATCACCTGCTTACTATGAAAACAACAGCAGCTCTGCCCCCTCCAGGTAAATTCATCAAAGAGGACATTTACATGCGTAAAAGGTGGCGGCAGGTGCAGTATTTGGCAGAACAGTTTTGGTCACGTTGGAAAAGAGAGTACCTCTCCACCATCGCAACAAGGCAGAAATGGCACACTCCAAAGAGAAATTTGAAAGTTGGAGATGTTGTCATGGAGAAGATGGATGATTTACCCCGCAATGAATGGAGATTAGCGCGGGTAGTAGACACAGTGACTGACAAAGATGGACTAGTAAGAAAGGCAAAGATTCGCTTTGGAGAAAGGAAGATTGAGAAAGGACAATGTTCCAGTAAGCCTTCTATAGTGGAACGCCGGGTGCAGAAACTGGTTCTGCTATTAGAGACTAATTAACTACATTCTGCAATGTAATGTTCATTCTTTCTTATCGATTGTTGTTTCATAGAGTTCTAAGGTTACAGGTCATTTCTTCATTAGGAAATCATTATCGCTCCATTTGTTTAAACTAATGATTTGGTGGGAGTGTAAATGACCTAATATTTATTTGTCATTGTTTAAAGGTTCAGTATGCAGTTTCTGTAGAACTGCAGAACTTAGAAATATTTTCAACAGGCAAAGCATTCTGATCCCTCCCCCTCAGAGCCATATGTGGCTCTGCCCCCTTGTGGTCTGTTGAATTTCAAATTCAAGCTCTGTTTTTATTGGCTGATTCAAATTCAAGCTCTGTTTTTAATTGGCTGGTTACAAACTCTGTTTTTATTGGCTGTCATTGTCCTGGTCACTCTGTGTTTTTAGTGTTTTTATAAATGCTGATAGAGAAGCAAGGGGACTATAGTTTTTTTCAGAGATTACTTTGTCTAACATCAGTTTGTCAGTAGATAGTGACTGAGTGAAGAAATATGTTAAAAATATATTGTTTGAAAAGTTACAGACTACATTACAATCTTACATACTGTAGCTTTAATAAGTGTTCACTATTCTGTTGCATCAATGATGCAACTAATGCTTTTATTTTGAAAGTCACAGAATGACAAGGTGTCACAAACTGTACAGAAGAACCGCAACGTCCAGAGAGGAGGAGTGCTCCGCTGTTAAAAGAAATATAAGTTGTTATGTTAAGCTGCAAACGATTAGCACCTGGTTGATGAGGGAACAAGGTTGGTGTTGGAGTTTTGTTGTATAAATGTATATACTGTAATTAATTATATTTCACGAGTATTGTCTACTAGTTGTTACTAAGGGCAACGGTTGTTTTGCCCACTAGATGGTGCTCATGTCGTTGCTACTAAGAGTAACGGTTATATGCTGTAACGGTTATGTTTTTGCCCACCAGCAGGTGTTCATGTCATTTAGTAATTTAGTCATGTTTAGTAATACAAAAGGTTACAAGTTTGAATGTTTTATGTTATGTAAAATTCACAAAAGGTCGCAACATGGTATGGTTTATTTTATTTTATTGTACATGTAAGGTGAAAGGCAACATACTGTTTTGAGTTACTGATGTTATTTTTATTTTTTATTTTTTGTAGCTCTTACGGTGTGTTCACATGCAAGGCAGTAAATTAAAGGAATTGTGAACCATCAGTTTGAGAGACCAATCTTTTCAACCGGGACGCTACAAGTGTCTATACACTTATTATGGTACCTTGTCAGCAGAATGTCTCCTTGTAGCAAACAACTCCCTTTAATATATGAAAATGTGTTGGTTGAATATCAGAGCTCCCAAATTGTGTCCGTTAGAGCGCCGCCATCTTGACATCACGAAGGAAAACAAGGCCAAGCCGAAGA